>VZRX01014579.1:77723-90202 GCA_013398075.1 Notiomystis cincta
CCGGCGCTGCCAGGGCTGGAACAGCAGCGCTGATGGTGGTGATTGAGCCTGATGGGCCCGGGCCCCGGGGGCACCTGGAGCACCTCCGGTGGGTGCTGAGCAGCCCAGCTCTCCTGCGGCCACGAGGGAGGCGGGGGAAGCTTCCAGCCCAGTGCATTTTCCATCCTCTCCCTCTTGAGAAGCAGAAGCCAAAGCCAGCACGGGGGAGGGTGGAGGGAATGTGTTTTAACAGTAAATACGGCCTTGTTATTTATCAATGCAGAGTAATTGAAGTAATTTCATGTCGGTTTTAAATGCAGCGCCCAGGGATCTAATCTATCTGTCTAATATTAATGGGGAATATTTGCTTGCCTCATTCATTCATTACTGTTTTCATTAAGACTCCAGTCCCATTTAGGAGTCTGTTTGTCATTTTAAACTCTTCTGTTTTATCTTAGCCTGCCACAATCCTTTTTAACAACTTCAGTGGATTGGTGAGTTCCAGGCTGGCAGCCTGGGGAAGGGGCTCTGCTGTCTGGCGTGCGCGGCTCCGGCGGAGCCAGGACAAACAGACCCGGCTCTGAGCTTCCCTGCGATCCACACCCCGGGCGTTCGGGGCTTTCACAGACAGCTGGGTGTCTGTCCTTCCCTGCACGGACATCCCTGCTCAGACAAGGCTGAGGAGGGGAGGCTCCCTCGGTCCCAAGCCGGTCCAGGAAGCTGCGGGGAGCAGGGATGCTGTTGGTAAATGCCCTGGGTGTTCCCAGCTGCCTGCTCTGGTTCCTCCCAAGGTGTGTCCCCCTTCTGAGGTATCCTCACCTTCAGGATAGCACAGAATCACAGAAGGTTTGGCTGGGAAGGGACCTCAAACCCCATCCAGTGCCACCCCTGCCATGGCAGAGACACCTCCCACTGCCCCAGGTTCTCCCAGCCCTGTCCAGCCTGGCCTTGGGCACTGCCAGGGATCCAGGGGCAGCCACAGCTGCTCTGGGCACTCTGTGCCAGGGCCTCCCACCGTCCCAGGGAGGAACCTCCTCCCCCTGCCCCCTGCCCGGGCTCTGTCCCTGTCCCCACGTTCTCCTGGAGCTGGGAGGAGCCCAGGGAGCTGCTGTGGTGCCCACGGAGCATCACCTGCAGTGCTGGGTGGGCAGCAGGGCTGGGCATCCCTGAGCTGGAGGCGTCCAAGCCTAATTAGCGTCGTGGGGAACGGGAGCATTGTGCTGTTAATGACTCTCTGGCAAAATGTTCTGACTAAAACAGTAATTTTAATAAGCACAGCCCAATTGTGAGTGTTCGTTGAACACCTAATTACATTGGTTACCGCTCCAAAATTATTCCAAATTCTATTTTTGCCGTTTTCTCGCCAAATAGAGAGAGAAAGAAGCACACACTTTATAATTATTCACCTTAATTAATTTTCTGAGCTTCTGTTAAAACTTTTAAATGACTGCAGGGAGCACGCCAGGAGTTCCATGGCAGCCAGGCAAGGCACAGAATGCAGAGGCCGTGAACTGATGCGAGATGAAAGTTTGCTGTGTTGGATTGATCCCCACCTGAGCCCAGAAATTTTGGAAGGCTGCCCCCTTTTATCCTGATTAATTAGTTCCCCTGAGGCCTGGGCTAATCAGTGCTGCAAAGGGCAGTGCTCAGCAGCTGGTGGCCTGGCGGGGTGGCCTCGCCCAGCGGTGTCAAAGACGGTGCCAGCGCGTCAGGGAGCCACTTGTGATGGCAGCAGTGATGTCCCCTGGCAGGAGCGCTGGGATGTGCCCCTGGCTGCTCCAGGCACATCACCCTGGAACCCAGAGCAGGCCTAGAGGGGACTCCCACAGGAGTAGGGAGGTTCTGTCACCCTGGCTGGTGAGGACAGGGAGCTCCTGCCTGGATCGTGATCCGGATTTCCAGGAGCTCATTTGACCCTTTTTGTGCAGCTGAGAATGAAATCGTCACTCCCCTGAGGTGTGGTGGTTTTCCAGGGATCCAGGGACCTGGATCCATCAGAGCCTGACCCTGTCCTCGTTGGGGAGACCTTTAGTATCCCATTCCTTGTTATTGGCACGTGTACACCCTCATCACCCCCTTCTCTTCTCAGGGAGAGGTTCTGTGGGTCAGTTCTGCAAGAAACAGAGTGGTTTAGTGTCCCAAAAGAGAAGAGCCTGTCCTCCCCAGCTGCCATCCCTGTGTGGGGACACCAGGCTGTCACCAGCACCCTGGGGCAGCAGCAGCTCAGAGGAGCCTGACAGGAGCAAAAGTGGCTGCACCTCATTATTTAATCCATGAATTTTGCTGCATTTGCCATTCCAGAAGCTCTTGTGAATACCTCAGCCAGGTCTGCGCTCCAGATTTCACTCCAGGGCTGGAGATGAAGGAATTGCTTCCCAATTTTGTGTGTGCACGAGGTTTTCCCAGCTCTGGGGGCAGCGGGCACACGGAGCCGGAGGCGGCCGTGCATCCCTGGCCCCGCAATTCCCAGCTGCAGATGGTCCATGTGAGGCAGGGGGCAGAGCTGGTGCTGCCAAGGCACTCTGTGGCTGTCACACAGAGCTGGCACTGCCCTGCCAGTCGGAGCAGGGGGCGGATGCCACTGTGGGATCCCAAAAGCTGGGCTGAGCCTCCACCCACAGCTGGGAGCCGAGGGAGGGTGAGGGATGGGACCCTGTGCCAGGCAGGAGGCACCTGCCCCTGTGCCCCTGTGCCACCTCCAGGGGCCCACCCTGCAGCCCTGAGTGTCACTGTCACCTGCCAGGGGCAGAGGAGGAGCTGCCAGAGCGAGCAGACCGAGCGTCCCAGGAACGGTCACGTGCAGCCCGTGCTGGAGACCAAAACCCATTTCCCCTCCTGCAGGTTTCCACGAGACTGGGAGCGGGGCTGGGATCTGTGCCTGGCACTTTGTTATTCCAACAAACCCCGCTCAGATGTTCCATATTGATGTGATGATTAACTCGAGCCGTGGTAAACCACAGGAAAGCGTTTGTCTGCAGGAGCCTCTGTGCCAGAACATGAGGCTGCTCCGAGCCCTGCCGGGATGCTGGGCCGGATGGATGGAGGAAACTGGCTTGAGGACAATTTTCCTGCTTGAGCAAGCCTCACTTCGGGATATTTGCTATTTTTTCAGTCTCTCTTGCTTCCCAGAGGAGGCTGTCCTTGCTTTCATCACCTCCCTGGGGAGCCTGGCGCGGCACACGGAGGGACGAGGGAGCCAAGGAGACGGGAATGTTTGCCGGAGATCTGATCCCTCGCTCCGGGAGTGATCCCGTCCCCTGTGCTCCAGCACAGCTTGGCCTCGTCAGATGTTAATGAGGTTCTTAGAGCAGCAAAGCCAAGCCCATGCAAAGGTTGCCTGGATCAGAGTTGAAGGGGCTCTCTCCGCGTGCATCTGCAGCGCCGTAATTAAATAATCCCCTCGTAGCCATGGCAACGTTGTCTCCGTGTCCTCTCCCACTCGCTGCTTCTCTGCCAGAACTTCCAGGCGTTGATTTGGTTCTGACAGCCCCGTGGGGGCTCTGAGGACCCTCCCTCCTGTGCTGGGGGCGTGGGAGAGCAGGGCTGTGCCTGCAGGAGTGGCTGGACCTGGAGGGAGACCTGCCCCTCACCTCCTCCGTGCCACGGGGATGGATGCTGGAGCCATTCCCGCCTTTGGGAGCTCCACAGCATCCTGGGGATGCTCCTCAGTCCTTCGTGGTTAAAACTCCCTCTTTCCTCTCTCCTCTGTGTCCTGGCTCTGCCCCACGGATGCATTTCCCTCCTCCCACTCACTCCCTGTCCTCCCATACTCATTGCTGGCATCATCCTTGGTGTGTCTGAGGTCCCCACAATTTCCAGGAACAGCAGTTTCCAGGTAGGAATTTCCACAGCCTGAGGCAGATTGCTCCCACGTGTCTTGCTCAGCAAAGCCAGAGCGTTCCCATCCCTGGGATGGGATTTTTCCTTGGCATAGGTGCCCACCAGGATATCCCACCTGGAGCTCTGCATGGAGGCACAGGAACAGTGGGAAGAGGAGTCTGTCAGACTTCTTAGAGCCCCCTGAGAGAGCCTGACTTTATTTTCCCTGTCGCCCTGACACATTAATGGCTGCAGCTGAGGCGTCCTCCGTGCTCCTTCCCACACTTTTTCACATCTCCTGCCCCAGCACAAAGAGGAGTTTTCTCATGAATAAGGGAGAGAATCAAATCTCATTGGAAAGTTCATCAACTTTGGGCTCCTGCTCAGTGAGTGATAGATGGCTTTAATTACACTGAACTAGTTGGCATCTCTACTCCACTCCCCAAAGTCATTAAAAATAGATTTTCTGTTTGAACTCCAGCCCCCCGAGGGGTCTGTGGCAGCGTGCCGTGGCTGTGGGATGCTCCAGGGGCTGTCTCCAGCCAGGAGAGGTCACAGGCCTGGGCTGGTAGCACGCAAAAGCTGTGGAAACTTTGCTTTGGCTGTTTATCTTTTATGTATTTATTTATTTCTTTATTTGGAACTGATTTCTTGCACTTATTTGCTCCGGGGGCTGGCAGAGTTGGAAATTGTGTGTTTTGGAGAGTCTGTATTGATTTTTCTAAAAATTTATTTATTTTATTTTGCTGCTGTTATGGGTCAGGCAGTCAGGGATGGTAATAATGAGGCTTTGTCATTTAATGGTTGAGCAGCAGGTCTGTTCTGGCACAGGCAGAGGGAAGAGAGGTCACAGCAGGGCTGGGGGGAGCAGGGCTGTGCCCTCAGGGCCGAGGGGATCCCCCAGCAGTGCTGGATTCCTGGCCACTGCCCTTCACACAGATGCTCCTCTGGAGACATTGTTCAAACCCTCTGGGTGGTTTTTAAAGAATTATCGTGTGCAGAAGCCGCAGCTTCTGAGCAGGGAGAGAAACGAAGCGCTCAACATCAAATCATCTCTAATGAACTCTTATTCACATAATTCCAATCCTCTGTTATTTATAGAGCGCAGCGAGAGCATCCAGCTCCTCACAAACATGAAGGGAGCCCTGAGCTGCATTTAAATCACGGGGACAGATCCTGCCCAGCCTCCCTCTTCGGGCACGAGCAGAGCTCCACAGAGCCCCGTGATTTCGGGGCTGTCCTGACCTCCAGGCTGGGCCACAGCTGGGCAGATTTTAGGGGAGACCCAGTGAGCTGCCCGGCTGCATCCTGTGCTGGCTGTGTCTCCCACAGGGAATGCTGAGAGCCACCACAGCTCCCATGGGATGCTTGCTTGGTTTGGAAAACGTGTGTTTGCTTCTGGAGCACCCAGGAGCAGCGTGATGGTGGCATCACTGGTCTGCACTGGGACATGCTGGGGGGTCACTGGGGGTGGGGGGGATTGGGCAGTGTCGTGTAGGAAGAAGTCCTGGCTGGGCTGGCCTGGGGGCTGTGCTGCCTTCAGCCCCTGGGGTCACTCCCACCCCACTGTGGTGTCCCTAAAGTGCTTCCTGCTCCTTAGGAAGGAGAAGCAAAGCAGGAAAAGCACATCCCCTGTGGCCACTTGTCTTGGGGTGATTCTGTGGCAATCCTGTATTCCTCATTGCTTGTTTCCTCCTGGGTTTGTGTCAGCACTCAAGGAGCAGACCCTGCAAGGGCACCCCAGGCACCCCCTGCAGCCAAACCAAACCCAAGCCCTTCATTTCTACCTCTGACCCTGAATTTCTCTGCTCCGTTCCTGCAGCTCTCTCCATCCATCACGGCCTGGAGGCACTCCCAGCTCTGCCCCTCACACCCCCCCTTCCAGGGCCAGCACCCCCAAACCGAGCCCTCTGCCCACCCCACGGGCTCCACCTCGGCGAGAAAACACCAACCCCGCGCCTCCCCGGGCGATTCCTGCTGCAGGAAAAGCTGTTGAGTGGGGCTGAGGAAACAAGAATAGCAGCCCTATTGGTGTCATCCTCAGAGAGGAACTGGGTTCTCACTGTGTCAACAGCACTTGGCGTGACAGTGGCCGTTGTTTGGGGAGACACTGCTCCTTTCAGAGCCGGCTCTGGGAGCCGGGTGCTGTTTTGACGGACAGAGCCGGTGCAATCCAGCAGTTGTTTGAATTCCCAGCCAGTTGCAGGCATTGCTCCTGGGGCCTGAGCGCTGCAGGGAGGCTGGCTGAGGATTATCTGCAGTTTTTGGAGGCAGAAATGGAAGCAGAGTCACAGAACTGTGGAATGGTGTGGGCTGGAAGGGATCATCCGCTTACACCTGGGCACCTTCCAGCAGACCAGGTTGTTCCAAGGTCTGTCCAGCCTGGCTTTGAACACCTCCAGGGACAGGGAATCCCCAGTTTCTTGGGAAACCTATTCCAGTTCCTCCCAACCTTTCAGGAAGGAATTTCTTCCATGCATTGTAGAGCTACAGAGCAGGGGCTCCGTGCAGAGACAGGGGATGCAAACCCACCCTGCTGCTGGAGGTGGCAGAGGATGGGTTGGAAAGTGGTTAAAAAGGTTAAAAATGTCTTTGCTGGAGCTGAGCAGTGACCTGTGGCTAAAGCCTGGTGTCGTTTTGAAGCCTTTGGGGTTTTCAGTGCTGGTAAATAGGTCAGGACCGTGCTGCACCTCAGCATCAGGCAGGGCCCTTCCTCGTGTGCTGGGAGAGGGGTTCACAGCCGTGCTTGGGGCTGTTCCCACCTGTGCTTCCCTCTGTGGCATCCCTGCCTGGAAGGGACAGGAATTCCCAGTGGGTCAGGCCCGGGGGCCCGAGTGGCTGCTGCTGGAAGGGCTCAGAGTGGCCAAAGCAGTGAAACACCCACCCAGACTAAACAAGCTGCCAAAACCGCAGTGATTTATTCCCTGCAGCAGCTCCCCCAGGGGAAGGGTGAGACAGCAGAGCGTAAATCAGGGAGGAGAGGGCTCCAGGGAGGCCCCAGGGAGGGTCTGGGCAGGGGGGCCAGGGGGCTGTGGGAGCCCAGCTGGGTGCCCAGGACTCACCCAAGGGACAGGCTGAGCTCATGTCTCAGTCTCCAACAATTCCTGTTCCTGGATGACAGAACAAATTCATCTCCGCTGTGCTCTGTGACTCCGAGGGGCGAAGCAGGACCTGGGGCTGCCCTGGCTCTGCTGGGGAGAGCAGCACTGAGTGAGAGAGTGTCTGTGTTCCCTTGCAGGTGTCCCGCGTGCCCGTGGAGTCCTGTGAGCAGTACACGACCTGCCAGGAGTGCCTGAGCTCGGGGGACCCCCACTGTGGCTGGTGCTCCCTCCACCACATGTAAGTCCAGCCTTGGCCCTTCCCAGTGACAGAAGCAGCTTTCAAAGCATCCGAGTGCCTCCCACACAAAACAGATGAGGTTGAAGTTCCTTAAATCCGTTTTTCCTCTCCTTTGGACATTCCCTGCATTGCAGTGTGGATGCCATTGGAGATCCCTAAGGAAAATAAACTCCTGCTGCAGTGGGTCACCCATGGCATGGACAGGATGATGCAAAACCAGAATTTAAGTGGGTGGGAATGGAGGCCTGGTGTTTTGCACACCCCTCCCGGTGTTTTACACCCTCGTGCTCCCTGCCCAAGCTGCAGACCCCAAAAAAGGTGGGATTTTTCAAGGCATCAGCAGATGTGATTCTGTGAGTGGGGCTGTGCTTCCAGCGAGGTTACAGCAGCAGAGCAGAGCACGGAGCCCTTTTAAATGCACCAAGAAGAGAGATTTAAATCCTGCACAGGGAGGTTGGGGGGTCCCAGCTCCGTTCCCAGGGGGAGCCCACAGTGGGCTCGGAGCTGGCAGCCCCCTCACACCACCAGGCACAAAGGGCTGAGGGTGCTTTTCTCCAGGAGAGCTCCAGGAAAGCCTCTCTGCATTCAGGAGGTGTCTGTGCCCTTCCTTTCTCTGCCCTGCCATAATAACGAGCACTTCCTAAGGCGGAAGGGGGACCACCAGGCAGAGGAGCTCCGGGGAGGAGGGGACGGGCGGGAGGGGGCTGGAGCCGGGGAATAGAAATCCCTCCGGCGCGGCGCCAGCTCGCAGAGCGGCCCCGCTGCTGCACGGGGAGCGTGGAAATGGGGGGGGCAGAGTTCAGGGACCCGCACAGCAGAGCTTGGCCACTTGCCTGAGGAGCAGGTGCTGGGGGGAGCAGGGAACTGCAGGCTCCTCCGCAAATCCGGCCTGGATTCGGGGCTTTGGGGCGCAGAGCAGCTCCCCGCAGCGGGTTTGGTTCATGGCCGCGCTCGGGGAGGTGCAGGAGAAGCAGCTCAGGCCCTGAGCATCCCACAGGCTCCTCCCAGCGAGGGGCTGGGGGTACCAGCAGGGCTCTGAGCATCCCACAGCAGCACCTCATGGTGGCCCTGGGCATCCTTTGGGGGGTTTTAGCTTTTCCCCTTTCCAAATGAGCCCGTCCAGCCCTACAGCTGAGCCACCCTTTGTGCAGGAGTGTCCAAAAGTCTTCCCTGTCACAGCACCTCTGTCAGAAGGGAATTATTCCCATCCCTGGGCATCCCCATCCCTTGGGCTCTGCCCTCCCTGAGGACCTGTACTGGGGGCCTTTGGAGCTACTCCTGCAGCAGCTCCTCTGCAAGGATCACCGAGCACTTCCCTCATGCTAATGAGCTGAATCTTCACAAGCCACCTGGGAAGCAGGTAAAGGTTGTTATCTTCATTTTGCAGAGACAAAACCCTCAATGACAAGAGGAGAGAAAAGTGTCATTTCCCCTGCCCTTTTGGCCGTGACATTTCGGCATTAACCCATTCCCAGCAAGGGCTCCTCCCCTGATGGGATTTCTCAACTCTCCCTTCAAGCATCTGCACATTGGAGCACTGGATCATTTTTTAGCTGGTTTTTTTAAGCTGTAAATAATTGAGTTTATCTTGCTGTTCCTCGAAGCCTCTGTCATCTCTGCTCGGAGGCCCCAAGTGCTGGAGTGTTTGTGTTTAATTTGTCATCTCTCCCCTTTCATTCTCACACGTTCCTGCTTCCAGCTGGACCAGCTGCTCCGTGGAAGGGTGGAGGGTCAGGGGGTGATGCTCACACTGTGTTTAGGGATGGCTGAAAGGGAGCAGGAGGAGGTGATTTGTTCGTCCTCTGCATGGACAGAGGGATCCTTTGCTCTTCAGGAGCTGTCAGAGGCCTCCAGGAGATTGTTACAGGATCTCCCCAGCCCAGTGGGGTCTGAAGCCTGCAAGACTTCCCCGTGCTGCTCTCTGCGAGTGTGTTATTGTCTCCAGGCCTATTTATCTCTGTTGGGGCTGTTGCCACAAATAGGATGATAAAAAAGAGCCATTCCAGCGAGTCAATGAGATAAAGGCTCCAGTCAAGAGCTCACTTTAGGGCTATCTTAGAGATTCACTTAAACCTCAATATTTCTTCCTTTGGCACCATTCATATTTAGCTCCTTTATGCTCCAAAGGAAAAGGTACAAAAGGGAGAGGGTGAGGAGAGCAGCCCCAGCGTTTGTTGGGGATCACGGGGGTGGTTTGGAAAGTGGGAACTTCACTTACCTCAGTCTAAAGCAAACGGCCTCACTCTGTGTTCCATAGAATCCCACAATGGTCGGGTTCAAAGGGAACTCAAAGGCAAATTTCTCATTTGCCCCCATGGAGGGGGGCTGGAAGGAAAGGATTTTCCCCAAGTGGCACAAGCCAGGAAACCCTGGAGGGTTTCAAACACCGCTGGTCCTGCCCTGGCTCCCAGGGGTGCTCAGCTGCAAACAGCTGCATTTCCCTGTGCTCCAAGGACACCTGCAGCAGCAAACGGGGAGAAGGAGCCCTGCTGGAGCCCATGGAATGCTAGAGCAGCCCCAGCACCTCGGCATGCCCCGAGGCTGGATTCCTGCTGCTGGGAATGGGAAAGAGCTGGGAGCTCGAGCCATGAGCACCAGCCAAGCACCGCTGGCAGCAGCTGGAAGCTCCCACTCCTGGCTCTGTCCCACCCTCAGCTCCAGGAGGAGACGATTAATGAACTGTGTGGGTTTAATTAGGACAGAGGCATCATCCTGTCCCTGCCTGGTACTGCTTTCTGCTTTAGTTCGTGTGCACATGATGAGTTCATGGCTCACCCCACAGCCCCAGCAACCCCAGCACGTGGGATTGGCAGCTCTGGATTCCTGCGTCCCAGCGCAGGAATTACTCACTCGGGACACTCGGGCTTTGCCTTTTTGCTGATCACAGGACATTTCCCAGCGCCCTTTGGTCCTAACCTGGTGCCCAACACCTGCTCCCCGTGCCAGGTGCTGCTGGGGAACACCTCCCCGGGGGCTTGGGGGGCTTTCTGTGCTCTGGGGGGGCGTTTTCAGTGCTCTGCGTGCTCGTGTGCGGCAGGTGCTCCCCGAGGGACCGGTGCGAGCGGGCGGAGGAGCCGTTCCGCTTCGCGGGCAGCATCAGCCAGTGCCTGAGCGTGACCGTGCAGCCCAGCAGCATCTCCGTGTCCGAGCACAGCCTCCCGGTGAGCCCGGCGCCTGCGGGAGGGGCACCGCTGCCTGCCCCAGCCCTGCTGCCTTCCCTCGGCACACGCGTTTCCTTTTCTCATCGAGTCGGGGCGGCCAAGGGGTCACCCGAGCCGGGGAGGAGGCTGGAGGGGGTGGCTGCAGAAACAAATTCCCCTTCTCCTGGTGCCTCAGCTCACGTTTCCCCTGGTCTGGTTTGTGTAGCTGGTGAAAGGAAAGGCTTTGTTTCCCAAAAAGCTCCTCTGTGAGTTGTGCTCAGGCCTGGCTCTCCAAAGCTTCCCAGCTGTTGCTGCCAGAGCCCCCCACACCCCGTGGCAGCTGGTCCTGATGCCTCCCCTTCCCGGGCTAAAACTGGTGTGGGGAGAGGGGACTCATCCCTCCAGGCACTGGTTTGCCATGGGGACACTCCCAGCTGTGATGGGGACACTCCCAGCTGTGATGGGGACACTCCCAGCTGTGATGGGGACACTGGGGACTTGCTCTCCCAGGCCAGGGCAGGGTGGTCTCCCCCGTTCGTGCAGTGGGCAGGGAGGTGGATTGAGCTCGGGGACTGGGGACGGTCACTGCTGCTCTCAGGGTCGTGGCACAGGCACTGAGGGTGGCAAAGCTTCTGTAGAGCAGCCAGGGGACAAAAATCTGCCATTGCCACCGCTCCTGACTTGCAGAAACCCGAGGCTCAGCAAGGTAATTCTGTATCCATAAAAAATATCCTTGCCTTCCTTTTCCCTCCTCCTTTCCCCGTGAAAGGGCAGCTGGCCACCACCTGTGGGCAGGTGGGTGATTTAAGGGGGTCATTTTGAAAGGGAAGACAGCTAGGACTGGGAATTGGAGGGAGATGTGGGCAGCTCTGCCTGCTCACAGCCCTGTTTTGCTCCCTGGTGTCCCTGCTGCAGCTCAGCCTGCGGGTGAGCGATGCTCCAGACCTGAGTGCCGGCGTCAGCTGCCTCTTCGGGAACCTGACCGAGGTGGAGGGGCAGGTTTCGGGCAGCCAGGTGGTTTGTGTGTCCCCACCAGCCAAAGATGTCCCTGCCATCCCCGTGGATCAGGGTAAGTGACGACTCCTGGGCAGGTTTGGCAGCATCAGCTGAGCTGAGCAGAGCCTTTGGGGCTGCTGCTGGAGAAATCCATGCTCCTGTCAAAGCCTATTGAACCCAGGGAGCCTCATCCCTAGGAAGTGCATCCCACACAGGGAAGGATGGGCTGGCAGCAGTGAGTGCTCTCCCTGTCCTTACACCCTCCCTGCGCTGCCAGACAGCTCCCAGGGCACGACAGGAGCCGTCTGTCCCCTCCAGGGTGGCTCAGGGTGGCCAGGAGCTCTGACCCTGCCAGACTGGCTGAGTCTGGGAAGCAGGAATCTCCCCTAGGGCTGGCTCAGCACCCATGAGTAGGTGGCTGCAGTTTCTGTGTTTCAGTGCTGATCTTTGGGTTGGCTCCTCATTAATGTCACCGCTGTCATATTTTCTCTTCCCGTAACCGAAGCTCCGAGCTCATTTTCCCCTTGGCATCCTTCCAGGTGTCCTCGGTGCCTCCCTGCTGATGTCTTTGTATTTCTGAGGCATTTTATGGAGCCTGAGCCTCGGGGAACACTGGGGGCCCAGAGCCCCGTGGTAGCAGGGCCAGGACAGGCTTCCCCAAAAGAACAATCTGCTCTTAATTAACAGAGCTGAGGCTCCTGGGGAGCTCCACTGGTGCTTCTCCTGTTTCCAGCAGTGACTCCTACTCTGGGAGATGATTCTGGGAGATGATGCCCAGAGAAGCTGTGGAGCCCAGTCCCTGGAAGTGTTCAAGGATGGGGTTGGATGGGGTTTGGAGCAACCCAGGATGGTGGAAGGTGTCCCTGCCCATGGCAGGGGGCTGGAATGAGATGATCTCTTTCCCTTCCAACCCAAACCCTTCTGTGATTCAGTCATTCTATTCCTGGGCTGCTTCTCACTTTTTATGCTGGAGACTGAACCAGGGACCAGGGTGAGATTCCAAACCCACTCCAGGGCAGCCTTTACCCCGTGTCTCTGGCACATTTCTCCAGCAGGGCTAGTTTTTGGAGGCATTGCTGGGCACAGACACCCCGGGCTGCCCGAGGGCAGGGTCTGGGTGGGGGTCCTGGGTGTGGGGGGGAGCAGGGAGGGGAAAAGCTGGGTTCCCCCAGCAGCAGGTGGCTGGGCAATGGGCAGTGGGCAGTG
>VZRX01014580.1:0-13954 GCA_013398075.1 Notiomystis cincta
CTGCAAAGGAGCTGCAGAGGGGCAGCAGGGCCCCCTGGGGGGGTGGTGCCATCACCCTCATCCCCTCAGGGCATCTGACCCTCACACTGAATCACACCGTGCCCTGCTTCTGTAATTTCCGTTCTCATGACTGAAGAAATTCTCCTTTTTGACACTTTTGGGCACTGCCCTGCCCAAGGAATGAGTCCCAAACCCTGGTGCAGGGACCAAGGCCACTGCAGCATCAGCTCCTGATCCCTGGGTGAGGTTTTATCCATCCTTTACAAGCATCCCAAGCCCTGGGCAGCGTTATGGACATCAGGACCCCCAGGTGCAGTCCAAAAGCAAGTGCTGCACTTTGCAGAGCATCTTTTCATCCCATTTTGCATTTTTTCCCCTAAACAAAGGTGTTGGTGAGGCCCAGGCTGGCCCAGAGCATCCTGGCCTGGCTGTGTTTGTTCTGGAGCCAGGCAGAAAGGCTTTGGTGCCTCCCCTGCTTAGGGAAAGGCTGCAGGAAACCCAAGCCAGGGCTTTTCAAGCCTTCTCAAATGAAGGTTTAAAATAGCCCCAGGACCTGGCAGCCCCGGTGACCACAGCAGCTGAGCTGCTCCTCTCGAAGCACAACTGGGAGAGGAGCACAAGAATGAAGTCACAGAGCCAAGTGATGTCTCCATCCAACCCTCGTGGGGTGCTCAGGACCCCCCGGTGCCCCCAAACCTCAGCCCTGCAAAGGGCATTCAAAATTCCTCCCCAATTCATTACCCCTAAGAGGAAATAAAGTGAGGAGTGCACAGCCAGTGTCCATGTGCTGTTTCCCTCTGCTCTGGCTCAGGTGTGTGTGGAGCACAGACCTGTTGGAGGACTCGGATCCCTCCCGCTCCTCGCTGCGATGAAGGAATTAAATACAAAATCTTCTGTAGGAAGCAATTGTGAAGTGTGGAAGTTTCTAGTCAGGCAAATAAATTGGATTTAAGTATATTACAGTCATAATCTTTTTCTGCCTCTCTCCAGACAGCCTTTGTACATGGAGAAATGAGAATGTATTCTCAGACAAATCTTGACCTGAGGGAGAAGGCTGCGGGAATCTGGATTTTCAATAACATAAGACAATAAAGCTCAGACTTCTAACCTGCTGCAATATGGTAAAAGTATAAAGAGCTTAGCAACTAATAAAAGAAAAGGGTCTTCCAACTCATATTTGAAGATCTAGACCCCCAAAAGGACACTTCATAAAGATCATAATGGGTTAGTCAGTATCTAACAGATACCATGTACCTTGTTGACCAATTGTCTGACAGTTGTCTTCTGCAGGCCTGGATATTAATAAGCCTTGTGTTGATTTCCTTGGGGTATTTTGTCTTCGTAATTGTACATCTCCTTGTTGTGACACTGCAGCCTGCTATGTATTTATTTAATGCCATTCCTATAGCAAAAAAAAAAAATCAAAAAAATCAAAAGAATCGGTGTGTGTATGGCATTGTTTCCCTGAGATGAGATGCACACACTGCAAATTTCCTCCCCCTCGGAGGCAGGAGAATCAAAGCCAGGCAGAGGGAGAGCTCCTGGACTTGGGGCAAAGAGGAAATCCAGGTGTGTTTTCCCCTCAGGTGTGAATGTGTCTTACTCCCCGGTTACACAGGGAATACAAAGGGATTCAATTATCGCCGCATTTTGATTTCTAATAATAACAAAAACTCCTTCTAGAAGGGATTCCATTAAATAATGTTTTGACAGATAATGCTGGTGTAAAGTAGCTGTCAGTCAGGCACTGAGATCAAGGGGAAGCAGATGCACGAGGCAGATCACAGGGAGGCTTAGGGAGTGAAAATGAAGCCTGCTACAAACTCCTCTCGCTAACAAAACAAAGGCTGGCTGGGGCCTCATCCTGCTCCCAGCCTGGGCTGGGCAGCTCCCCAGAAAATGCAAATATTTGGAGATTGCCTGCCAGAGAGGAGCTGCAGCTCCCCACAGCTGCTCAGGGACCAGGAGCACCCCGGGCAGGGGAGCAGAGGGCACCCCCAGGCTCCCTGTGGGGTTTGGCCAAGCCTCCCCCTCCCAGCCCCTCCCAGTCATGGCCAGGACCCCCTCGGTGCCTGCAAGCCTGAAAACCCCAGATTTGCCCAAATTTGCTTTGCTTTGCCACTGGAACAACTCAGCCCTGTGGCCCCTCTTCTACAGCCTGGAGGATCCCTGCCCTGCAGGGAAGTGGGAACTTCATCCCATGGTTCCATCATGGAATCCCTGCAATGGGAACTTCATCCCATCATTCCATCATGGAATCCCTGAAATGGGAACTTCATCCCATGGTTCCATCATGGAATCCCTGAAATGGGAACTTCATCCCATGGTTCCATCATGGAATCCCTGAAATGGGAACTTCATCCCATGGTTCCATCATGGAATCCCTGCAATGAAATGGGAACTTCATCCCATGGTTCCATCACAGAATCCCAGACTGGATTGGGTGGGAAGGACCCCAAATCCCACTCAGTGCCAGCCCTGCCATGGCAGGGACACCTCCCACTGTCCCAGGCTGAGCCAGCCCCAATGTCCAACCCAGCCTGGAATTTTAGGCATCTTCACCACCTTCACCTCAAAGTTTATCCTATTTAAGAATTTTCCTTTTGCTCCAAGTCCTGCACAGAAATCCTCATAAATGCTTTATCAGAACCCCCTTCCTCCCACTAACTCACCCTGGCCCTGCTGATCCAATTCCCAGGCACCCCAGGACCCTCAGGGTCATTCCTGATCTGCTGCCCCTCTCCTGAGGCTTTCCATGTTCTGCCTCCAAGGTGGGATTCCAGGGAGAGATGGAACAACACCGTGGGAGGCTGGAAAAGACACAGGAGAGCACTAAGGAAAATATTAATATTGAGAATATTTTGATTTGTTGCAGCATCCAGAGTCACAGCAGAGTGTGACACGAGCCTGATGCAGATGGGGCTGCTCCAATCCTGATCCTGGCACATCCCAGGATCACATAAATTGTGGGAAATAAGAGAAATAAGAGATGTGTTTTGAGGTGTTTGCTTAGGGGCCAGATTAAATTACAATTAATTACAGTCTTTAAAAATAAATCTCTAAACTTTCCATGCAAGTTCTGAACGAGCTCATTGAAACCTTTTAACTATAAGCTATATTTAAAAGGCATTCAGCTTTTAAAAATTAGATTTTTTTTCCATTGCTGAGCTTCTCCTGGAAACTGGGGCTGAAGTTTGATATGGGATAAAGAAAGAAAATACCCAGGCAGAAGATTCACTGCTTTTCTCTGGAATTTCATGGATCATCTCAAGAGCTCCTTCTCCCCAAAATCCCCCTCCATCCCAGGGTGCTGTTCTAGGGTTAAGCTCCAGAGGAAATCTTCAATTAAAATGTTTTAACATCAATTCCTCCATTTCTAGGTAAAATTTCAGCTGGGGAGGAAGAACCATAAAAGCAATAAAAGTTTCTTGAAGGGAGAAGTGAAGTGAGGAAGGGATCTGATCCACCCCCTCCGTATTCCTCCAGCACCTTCCCCATCAGAGGTGTGGGTGAAAATCCAAATATTTATAGGAGAAAATTAGTCCAGGAGGCATGGGGGGTTATTATGGGATGCTGTACTCGTGGGAAAGTGCTGCAGATTATGGGATCAGGCAAAGGAATAATCCAGCTGGAGAATCCCACCAGAAACTGCTCCAGAACTGTGAGAGAGTCTCGAGGAAAAGGGAAAATGCTTCTCTTAAAATGGATTATTACCACACTGTGACTGAGAGCTCAAGGCATTGCAGTGCCTGAGGTGGGGTCAATAAAAAGGGATTTTTAGGGTATCAGATATTAGGGATTTTTCCTTCAAGCATGCAGGATTAGTGGCAGGAGGATGCTCTGCCCTGGAAGCCCAGCAAGGGCAGCACATGGCCTTGGGCTCCAGGGAGCTGCTTTTTCAGTTGGCTTTTTTTAAACTCTCAGACAGAGTTACAGATAAGAGAAGTGGAACTAAACTTAACGAGCAGCTAATTTTATCCTTTGTTTTGCCTGATAAAATCAGCTTACAAAGTCAGAGCTGAAAACTGCAGCCACACTTGGGAAGGAAATAACTCGGTGTATTTATAGTAAATAATCCTATTTTAGTCATTCTGCACAAAACTGTGGCTGAAAGGTTTGGCTTCGTTCCCCCACTTTACCTGAAATTGTTTAAATAAATTCATTTCCATCAACACATTTTGCTGAACAAACATTCAAAAGGGGTTTATTTTGCCCCTAAAAGTCATTTGGACACAAGAGCCCCTGAGGAGCCACCAGTCCATGGGAAGCAGGGCTGGGCACACACAGGTTTGCCAGAAAAACTGTATGAAAACATGAATTTTAATGCCACAAAAGTGCTGGAAATGAACGAAATTCTGCACAAGAACTTCACTTGTGGAGCCTGGGATACAAAAAACCTCCTGAGGCTGAACTAGGCAGAATTTGGGGAAAATGTCCCATCCCTGGCAGTGCCCAAGGCCAGGCGGGACATTGGGGTTGGAGCACCCTGGGACACTGGAGGTGTTCCTGCCATGGCAGGGGGGGGAATGGGTGGGATTTGGGCTCCCTCCCAACCCAAACCAGTCTGGGAATTCTCTGAAAATGCTGAATCTTCATCCCCTCAAACCCTCCAGCAGCTCCATGCAAAGCAGCCCTGTTGGAATCGGGTGTGCCAGGATTTTGGGAATGCTCCAGGCTGGAGCACAGGCACATTCCAGTGCCCCACTATTGCATTTATCATTTATTACCATATTATCACTTCACCCATCCTTTATTTCAGGCACTGCTCCTGCAGCCTGCACATCCCCTCTGACGTTGTTTCATTGACCTACAGCTTTCACATCTCTATTTTCCACCTGAAATTCAACCTGGGGCCCCAAACCCAGGATTTGCTGTCCCTCTGAGGATGCCAAACCCCACCTCTGTCACATCCTCTTTTCCTTCTGCATCCCAGCCCCAAAGCTGCAGCTGGAACCAAGGGCAGGGATTCGTGGTCCAGCAGCTAAAAACCCTTGCTGGAGGAGACAGAGGGAAGCAGCCTAATGTGCTCTTGCCATGTGGTAATTTTCCAGATAAATGGACAGTTGCTTCAGCAGCTTCCCTGTTNCTATTTTATACTATTTTATACTATTTTATACTATTTTATACTATTTTATACTATTTTATACTATTTTATACCAATTCTGAAGGGCTGAAGGAAAGGGAAAAGATATCAAATAAAGGGAAATTCCTCAGCAACTGGAAAACTCTGCTCCCAGCAGAAGCACAAACACAGCCACTTCCAAGTCATCCCAAAGCAGGGCAGAAGGCATTTTTGGGGAGTGTTTATTGCAGATGTTCTGACTAACTACACCCAGAGCTGTCTGGAATCACAGCTCATGGTGCAGCCACTGGAGGAACATTCCCAGCAAAACGTGGACAGGAATAAATAATTGTTCTGTGTAATGAGCTGTGCATGAGGGCTCTGGTGACAGGACCAGAGGGAACAGCAGGAAGTGGTGCCAAGGGAGGTTTGGGATGGAGACCAGGAAAGGTTCTTCCCCAGAGGGTGCTGGCACTGCCCAGGCTCCCCAGGGAATGGGCACAGCCCATTGGGGGAGCCCCAAGAAAAGATCCCCAAGAGCTCCAGGAGCTGCCAGGGATGCCCAGGCTGGGATTGTTGGGGGGTCTGTGCAGGGAGAGGGGCTGGACTCTGATCCTTGTGGATCCCTCCCAGATCTCTGTGGTTCCATGAAATAACCACGTGGTGGTTTCAGCATCCCCTGCACTCCCCCAGGCCCAAACCCTCCGTGCCCACTCAGAAACTGCCACAGGGAATGGACACCAAACCTGGGGGAGGATTCCTGAGCAGCTCCAGCTCGGAGCCTGCCAAAGCCAAGAGGTTCCTGCAGCTCCAGCACCTCCTTCTAAACCATCCCCACGCACCAGAATGTGATATACACGGGTGCCCTCAGCCAGGCAGGGGCTGCAGAGTTTAACAACAAACACATAAGACCCTGGAAGACTTTTGTGATTTCTGAGNCCCAAGGCCAGGCGGGACATTGGGGTTGGAGCACCCTGGGACACTGGAGGTGTTCCTGCCATGGCAGGGGTGGGAATGGGTGGGATTTGGGCTCCCTCCCAACCCAAACCAGTCTGGGAATTCTCTGAAAATGCTGAATCTTCATCCCCTCAAACCCTCCAGCAGCTCCATGCAAAGCAGCCCTGCTGGAATCGGGTGTGCCAGGATTTTGGGAATGCTCCAGGCTGGAGCACAGGCACATTCCAGTGCCCCACTATTGCATTTATCATTTATTACCATATTATCACTTCACCCATCCTTTATTTCAGGCACTGCTCCTGCAGCCTGCACATCCCCTCTGACGTTGTTTCATTGACCTACAGCTTTCACATCTCTATTTTCCACCTGAAATTCAACCTGGGGCCCCAAACCCAGGATTTGCTGTCCCTCTGAGGATGCCAAACCCCACCTCTGTCACATCCTCTTTTCCTTCTGCATCCCAGCCCCAAAGCTGCAGCTGGAACCAAGGGCAGGGATTCGTGGTCCAGCAGCTAAAAACCCTTGCTGGAGGAGACAGAGGGAAGCAGCCTAATGTGCTCTTGCCATGTGGTAATTTTCCAGATAAATGGACAGTTGCTTCAGCAGCTTCCCTGTTGAAGGTCAATGATCCATATAATACGGGCAATTACAGAAGTATTTCCATTGTGAGGAATTTTCAGTGCAAGACAACAGAGAAACTGGAGCAGCAGCACCAGGATGAGGGCACAGGGACTGGGATCCCACTGCCCAGCTCCTCTCTGGGGTTTCCTGGAGGGATCAGCTCATCCTCCCCAGCTCACCTCGTAATTCTGTCCCTCTTTCCTCTTATTTGGGCATTTCTTAATCCCCTTTTAATCCTGAGGCTGAGTTAGCACCTCGTGGCTTTCACAGCCCCACTTTTTCTACCTTCCAGGTCAAACTTCAGCACGTGGCTATTTTATACTATTTTATACTATNTTGGGGGATCCCCAAGAAAAGATCCCCAAGAGCTCCAGGAGCTGCCAGGGATGCCCAGGCTGGGATTGTTGGGGGGTCTGTGCAGGGAGAGGGGCTGGACTCTGATCCTTGTGGATCCCTCCCAGATCTCTGTGGTTCCATGAAATAACCACGTGGTGGTTTCAGCATCCCCTGCACTCCCCCAGGCCCAAACCCTCCGTGCCCACTCAGAAACTGCCACAGGGAATGGACACCAAACCTGGGGGAGGATTCCTGAGCAGCCCCAGCTCGGAGCCTGCCAAAGCCAAGAGGTTCCTGCAGCTCCAGCACCTCCTTCTAAACCATCCCCACGCACCAGAATGTGATATACACGGGTGCCCTCAGCCAGGCAGGGGCTGCAGAGTTTAACAACAAACACATAAGACCCTGGAAGACTTTTGTGATTTCTGAGGGGAATACATTAAACCTGTGGTAGTGCTTCCCTTGTGGATTGTACTTCTGTTTCAGTTTCAGTTTACTGCAGCTTTTACCCATCATGTAAGAGACAGAACTGCCATTTCATTCCACCAAAATGAATGGGAAACATCCGTAAAGAGCAGCCCTAATGGTGGAGGAATTCACCAGGGACGGCCTTTGGAGTTGTTCAAGAACCTATTTCAAAATTTAAGCAGATTTTGCTAAAAAGGGAAGAGAGAAGAAAGACAGAGAGTTGAAATGCAGGATTTTAACCTTCATGTGGGAAATGAAAGGATGTTTGCAGGGACACCAGAGGCAGAGCCACCCCTCCCTCCCTCCCAGCAGCAGGAGCACTCTGAAGGAGCCAGACTGAGACTGGCTTGTGCAAATAAGTGATTTTGGATGAGAATAATTAATAAAAGGGGTGGGTTTGGACATCTTCTGAGGGCAGTGGCTGGTTTGTGGAGTTTGCATTGATAACCCACAGCCATGGAAGAGCTGGATGGCTCCTGGATCATGGACTGGTTTGGGTTGGACCACCCTGTCCAACCCCCTACCACAAACTGGGACACTCCCACTGGACCCAGCTGTGCAGATCTTGCAGCATCAGCACCAACCTGGGTGTCTCAAGATCAGTAGGACCTGGGCAGTCCAAGGGCTGAGCCCCTCAACTTCCACCAGCCCCAGATTTAAACAGGCAGGAAAGAGCTCTCCTTACAACAGGCCAAGGAATTGATTAATGAGTTACATCTTTTTGGACATCTGGAAGAAATCCCCCATGGAAAGGGTGCTCAGGCCTTGGCAGGGGCTGCCCAGGGAGCTTTGGAGTACCCATCCCTGGAGGTGTCCAAGGAATTCCTGGAGGTGGCACTCAGTGACAAGGTGGGGATCAGTTGATGCTCTGGGAGGACTTTTCCACCCTCAGGAATTCTGGGATTCTACACATCAGCTTTTTTGGAAGTATCCCTGTGCTGAGCTCCTGAGACCCTTCTGTAACATTCAGTATGTGATGTCTAACCCAGCAAACTCAGGAAGGTGATGTTTGGCAGAGCTGTCACCAGGAGAACCCTTGGAATTGCGTTAATTCCCGAGTTTTTAAACCACTGATTGATCACTGATCTCTCATTGCTGTGCAGAGCAGCTGCAGCTGAACTCTTGAGGAAGCCACTCCTGCACATCTGCTCCAACCTCTTGAGGAAGCCACATCCCAGCCAAAGACATGGAAAGGATAAATTCAGTGTTTTTAATGTGAGCTGAGCTGCTGATGGGAGCTGAACAGCCTGGGTTTCCCTGTCCTGAGCAGCAGCTCATTGGAGAAACACTCTGTGCACAAAAACTCCTCCCCCAAGCATCCCCCTGCCCTCCTCACCCTTGTGAAGATTATGGAACTCCACGCTGCTTCAGAAATGGCATAAAAGTTGCCTCTGCTGTGATTAATTGTCCCCACGGCTTCTTGTGAAATTTTTTCAAAGTTGCAGCTGGTCACACAGGGTTTGGTTCACAAAAGTGTTGCACATTATTAGATTTCCTGATAAAATGGGCTCTTTTGTGATTCAGAAAGCCTCTGCTCCTACAGACAACTGGCATCCCCTTTGTTATTCACCCCAGAGAGGAGGCAGCCAAAGCGGAGCGCTGGATGGAAGGAGGCATTCCCAATCAGAAATGCAGATGGAGCATCATGCACTGTAAACAAAACAGCCCCGAAGTTTGGGGATCAGCTGAGAGGACACGCCAGGGCTTGGGTGGGGCTTGCTGCCCTCATCATCAGAGAGAAGGAAAGCTCAACGCGGCCCCACCCACAGGAGGGGATGCCAGGGGAGAGCCTGGCTCTGAATCCTGCTCGGGTTTGGGACTTGCCACGGTAAATTGGTGATAAATGAGGGCTAAGGGAGGCAGGAACACAACCACTGAGGGTGGAACAGACCTGAACACAACCACCGAGGGTGGAAAGGACCTGAACACAACCACCGAGGGTGGAAAGGACCTGAACACAACCACTGAGGATGGAAAGGACCTGAACACAACCACTGAGGGTGGAAAGGACCTGTACACAACCACTGAGGGTGGAACAGACCTGAACACAACCACCGAGGGTGGAAAAGATCTCCAGGATCGAGTCCAACCTGTGCCACATCCCCACCTTGTCCCCAGCCCAGAGCACTGAGTGCCACCTCCAGGAATTCCTTGGACACCTCCAGGGATGGACACTCCAAAGCCTGACCAGCTTTTCCATGAGAAATTCCTGCTGACGTCCAGCCTGAGCCTCCCCTGGTGCTCCTGAGGCCGTGAGGAGAAGGGAGGATGCAGCACCACCCACCCCTCTGTGCACAGAATCCCTGAGGGGCTGGGCTGGAAGGAACCTCTGGAGTTCAGCCATTCCAAGCCCTGCCAAATCAGGCTCACCACGAGCAGGTTGCACAGGACCAAATCCAGGTGGGCTCTGACCACCTCCAGGGAAGGAGACTCCAGCTCTGTGCCAGGACTCTCCTCCACAGCCCTCCTCTGGACCCTCTCCTGTTCATTCTTCTCTGTCTCGACCTGGGACATGGAAACAAAAACCCAAACCCCAAACAAAGCCATAACACAAGGTCCCAAATTCTTCTGGAGGACCAGGCTCAGGTGCGGATGATCCAAGTAACAGAGCCCTGGAGCCAACCTGCTCTGGAGGGCCCTGTGCCAAGAGCTGGACTGGAGCTGAGCTCAGCCAGGGCCAAGGGCAGCTCAGGGGTGGGAGGGAGGGGAGCTCAAAGCTCATCTTGCTCCTGCACCAGTGGGGAGAGGAGCCACACATGGATGGGGCTGGCAGATGCCCCCCAGACCTGCCTGCAAGGTTCAGTCCTTCACTGCACAGCATCGGGCTGGTGGAATGGCAGCAGATCTAAAGCTGTGCATGAACTGGGGCACACAGTCCTAGATTTATATTATAGCTGTGGTTTCATTATTTACCAAAAAAAAAATGTGTTTCCATGAAGGATCCAGCCCAGTAAAGACTGGAGCATGAAGGGCTACAAGGAAAGAGGACAACTGCAGTCGTGTAGGTCCAAGGTTGTGTAGATCCATTGGACACCACCTGCGACTCCAGCTCCTTCCAGTGTCAAAGTCAAGATTACAAAAGTCAAAAAAAAGGTTTAAAAAATGCAAAAGCCAAAGGAGCTTTCTTGGCCAGAAGAATCATTGTGTTCAGGGGATGTTTCCTCAGGATGGAGTGTACACCAAGCACGAACAAGTTCAGGGGAGAATGATCCATGTGGGTTTAGCACCTCAGAAATTCCCAATCCAACACCTCTTGTCTCCTACAGCTCAGGTCGTTCATCCACAGCAACACAAGATTTTGGGGTAAAACCCACATTTCCCACTATTTCCACCTGCTGAGAGAAGCACAAGCCTTTCCTGGTGTCTAAACTTCCAGAAGCACAATTGCTCCTGAGGACACTAATAAATAATCCAAGTCTCCTCATCTCCTGCTGCCTGTTTTCCCCCCACCCCCCTCGCTTTGCATTATGCAAAACAGCAAAATATTATCATCCTTACAGCATCCTCCTTGAAAGGCAGGCGCTTCAAATATCATCAAGGAGTATTGTCATAATGAGGTTAATGACAATAGGGTTTGCAATATCAAAGAGCCAACACGCAGCTGCTTTACAGCGTGGAGTGATCCAGCGCAGAGCTCGGTAATGAGGGGAGAGACTTTTTGGGTTGGGCATTTTAATGAGGCGGCGCGGATTTGCATTTCAGAGCCGTTCCGCGGGACGCTCCGCGCACCGCGGGGACACGGCCCGGGCTCGCCCGAGCCTTCACACCGGGGCAGCTGCAGGAGTGGTCGGGAGCTCGCTCGGGGACGGAAAACCCACGGGAGGGATGCGATTCCTGAGCCTCCGGAGCTGCGGGATGCGCGGGAATCATCTCCGGCTCTGGGAGCAGGGACAGGGACAGGAGGAGAGGGAACGGCCTCAGGCTGGGCCAGGGCAGGCTCAGGGGGGAATCAGCAGGAATTTCCCCATGGAAAGGGTGCTCAGGCCTTGGAAGTGCCCAGGGAGGTTTGGAGTGCCCATCCCTGGAGGTGTCCCAGGAATTCCTGGAGGTGGCACTCGGAGCTCTGGGGCACAGCTGGGACTCTGGGAGGAATTTTCCAGCCCCAGGGATCCTTACACCTCCTTTGTGTCCCTGTTCACACCTGGGAGCAGAAGCACACGGGGAGGGTGGGCAGGCCCTGGCACAGGGTGCCCCTGGATCCCTGGAGGTGCCCAGGCCAGGCTGGACCCCCTGGGATGGAGGAGGTGTCCCTGCCATGGCACTGGGGGGTTTAGGTCCCTTCCCACCCAGAGCAGTGCAGAAGTTGGGTGCCGAGGGCTGAGGTGAGCTCTCAGCTCCCCTGCTCGCTCCAGCTCGCTCAGGCAGAGCTGTACCTCCAGAACAATGCCTTGCCCATTAATGCTCCTTATGGGAGACATAATCAGCTTCATTAGCAGTCGTTATTATGGGAAAACCCTGGAAAAACATCGTGCAGGGGAGGCAGCGTGATCAATTAAAAACCTGGGATTTGTGACTGGTATTGACGGGTTTTACAGGAACAGGTCTGGCAGCTCCCAGAGGCTCCCACAGCCCACCCTGTGCCCTCTCTGGGGGCAGCCAGGCCCACCACAGAGCTGGCAGGGCAGGGAGGGCACTGCTGTGCCCTGAAAGGGACAGCACGACTGGGGCTGCCAGCACCAGACACTCACAGTGGCCAGAGGTGTCCCACAGTGGCCAGAGGTGTCCCACAGTGTCCAGACATGTCCCATCACGTTCAGAGATGTCCCACAGTGGCCAGAGATGTCCCACCACCTCCAGAGATGTCCCACCACTGGAGATGCTGTGTCCCCATCCCTGCACCCTCACTGCCACAGAGCTCTCACAGCAAACTCTGCAGGAAGATTTGTCTGAAGCCAGAAATCTTAATTTTGAACTGATAATCACGATTGTGTGATGGGCTCATTTGGGTGATTCAAAGCCTGAACTGACAACCAGCAGTGCCCTTCGCTGTCCTGGCAGTCCAAATTTGTTATGGAAGAGCCCAGAATGGGGAGGATGCACCTTTCAAAGTCACACAACTTCTGCCAGCAAGGCAGAGCTGCCCAGGAGAGCAGGGAGAGCCCCTGGGCTGGTCCCTCCCCAGCAGCAGGACTGGCACAGCCCAGGCTGCTGCCAGGAGCCCCTGGCAGGGTGCAGGATGCCCTGGGCTTGGTGCCTTTGTGGCTGGGAGCAGTTTTTTGATGCCCCAGGTCAGACACAGCCCAAGTTGGGCCCCTTTCCCAGGGCTGAGCATCCTCACCCGTAAGGCCCAGGAAATCACAGCTTCTGCTTGGAGAGATGAGGGTTTTAAGCCTTTACAAACAAGGGCTTGATCTTCCTAAGCAGTTTGGATCCTCTGTGCCACACACACTGAGAGCAGCAGCTGACTGGGCTCGGGGCTGTGTCTGGCACAGCAGAGCAGGAATTGGGGTGGGCAGGAATTGAGGGAGCGGTGGCCACTAAAAGCTTTCCCATGGCCTCTCCCGGGGTGGGAGCTGAGAGCTGTAATTCAGCAGGACTCATACATCAGTGCTGGGAGGTCGATAGCATTGATCTTGGTGGGACCAGGGCTTCACTCAGCTGCAGAGAGTTGTTCCAGGAATTGCTGGGTAACGGGAGAGCTCCAGGAATGCCGGAGCCAAGGGCTCCAGGGGAGCCTTTCCCATGGGGAGCCCGGTGCTGCCAAACCCACAGGGACCAGGCAGGAGCTTTGCTCCTTTTTAAGCATTCCCCACCATTAACCCCACGGGAATTCTCCCTCCAATCCCCAGGAAAAAAGGGACAGAGGTCACCTCAGTGCCCAGTTTGACAGTGACAGCTGGGAGAAAGGCCCTGCACTGGGAGCAGCTGATTTGTGATTTCGAAGAAGGAGAACAAAGTACTCAGCAATATGGAGCTTCAGGAGGAAGCAGAGTCTAAGAAAAGGCCACTTTTATATTATTTTCTTGCAAAAATCATGTGGCAGCAGGACCAGGGCAGTGATTGTCCCTCTGTACTTGGCACTGGTGAGGCCACACCTTAAATGCTGTGTCCAGCTNGCTCCACAGCCCAGGGGTAGCTGCAGGTTCAGCCCTTCCCCTGCTCCACACAGACCCAGCTCTGCTTCCTCCCTGCAAACCCGAATTTGAGCACATCCCCCCTGAGCCCACCCCAAGGTCCTGCTCAGCTCCAGGGCCACTCCCAGCCCAGCAGCAGAAGGCTCCAGGTGCCACTGAGCCTTCCCAGAGCCCTTAGGTCCATGATCAAATCCAGAGATACAGACATTTACATCAGCAAGCTGTAATCTCTTTTCAATAAAGAATTACTGCTTCCTCCTCCAGCAAGGACTTGGGCGAGCTGGGCTGGCTCTTCTTGAGGCACTGTGGTGTCCCAGCAGGGGCTGGCAGGGTTAGAAGCAGGGGGACAGTGAAGAAAACGCTCAAGGAGGGGATGGAGCACCAGGGCAGGGTCTGCAGGTGCTCCCCACTGCCTTCACTCCTCTTTTCCATCCCC
>VZRX01014581.1:825-55749 GCA_013398075.1 Notiomystis cincta
TTTTTTTTTTTTAGTTATCTTTTTTTATACAGTATCTGGTCTTACCTTGAAGTGGAACCTGCAAGTGACTTGCTTTTTTGGTTACACAGAAAAAAGTTTTCGTCAGTGTGTTTATGTCAGCTAAAGGCTGTCTGGTTACCACTGTTGGTGTAGGGTCTATACTGCTTTCTCTTCCCTTGGGAGCAAGGCTACATACAGTGTTATATTGACTCACTGTTGTGGAACCAAGAATAAGCAGTAGGCAAAAGATAAGCAGAATATTAACCTTTTGGAATAATAAGGGAGTATGGAAGATTTACAGACAACATAGTTGCTCAAAGAATAGCAGATTAAAATGGGATACCTACTAATAAAATTCTGCTATGGCAGTGCTGTCAAGTTGTTTCTTTTTAACAAGAGTGTGCAGAAATGTTGGGCAGCTGAGTCTGGGACTTTGTAAGCATCACAGAAGCAAAGTGAGTCGAATGAGATGACAGAAATTGTGATGGTGTTCTGGGACAGCATCGTGTGGATTAAATTCCAAGAGACCTGTGTGCCACTGTGTGCACTCTAAAGAGGGTGTTCCTTACTTGAGGACTACTGCCAGTCTCCAGACCAAATAAAGCATTGCTGCCTCTAGCACATGCCATTTAGGACTCTCACACTAATATAGGTGGATGGATGCAGAAAAGGAATGGTGTAAGCTTTACCAAAACCCCAAACTGAGTGGCTGCAGCTGGTTTTTCCTGCTCAGGTAATAAACCATGCTGCAGAAGGGAGCGCCCCAGTTTGCTGACTACATGTTGTGGATGCCTGCTCTGTGGGATCTCTGCTATCCTCCAGCATGTAATTTTCTGCTTAGAATGAGATCAGTGTTGTTGAATTCTATTCATTTGACACTCCAACTCTGTCTCCAGGTTCAGCAGTGCAGCAGCTTGAAAAATAGTTTTTTTTAAAACAAATGCAGGTTGGAGTTGCATTAATTTCTAGTGATGACTGTATTTGCCAACTGGGTGCCTGTTCCTGTTTGGCATATGGCTCTTCATATTCAGTTTCTTCTTATTTTTTCCCTGACAGTATCTTGACTTCTTTACCCTGGAGTCCTTCCTTGGAGGAAGCAGGCCAGCATTTCATCTCTAGAGTTTTATTTTAAAAGCATATTATGTCTCTTAAGGCACGATGGGCTGCGGGAAGTGTTTAAACTGCCACTTGCCAAGTCATGTTTTTTTTATCACTTATACATTTAGGTCAGATAATAAAATTGCTACTGAAAGTTCTTATAGCCAACAAAGAAAGTCAAATGCAATTATCTCAATGACACTAATAAATATGGGCTCCTTAACTTGCGCTTTTATTAAGCTGGTATATTCTTGGTAGTCTAAAAGATAATTGCATTTTGAATAAGTCAAATGTCAGTTTTATGTGTTACAAACTGTATTAGTAAAGCTCTGTTTGATCTTCAGCCTGAAAAATTCCCATTGGATCATCTATAAGTCCACCAAAACAGTGGATAATTACAATTCCAAGATTAAATTATAAGGATTAAGGGAAAAAAAAGTATTTGAATGTATGAATCTTTAAATTTTATTTTCCTGCTGTACAGTCTTCTTTCAAATTTAAGTGTGGTACTGAAGCTTGATAGGCTGCCTAAAAGTTCTGGATGTGCATGAAGTTTCATCCTAAAATCTGGGTATATTATTGACAAAACTCTTAACAGTTAAACATCAGTTTAACAACAGTTTTAGTCAGGATAGTTTGCTTGAGCTTTGTGCCATGTCTTACCTGTATGAAATGAGTGTAAATTCTATTGTGTTCAACCAGTCTGAGAACTAAAATCTGATTGATCTAAGCATTGTTTAACCCAAAACTGTTCCAAGATCTTTCATGTTATAAAACTACCTTGCTATGTTAGTCATATATATTTTTTTAACAAAGGCTGCAAGAAAAAAGGAACTCATTAGCTCTGGTTTTCTTGATGTTACCTGTTATTATCTTTAATATCCCTTTGTGCTAGTCAGAAATGTAGTCAGTAGTGTTTCCTCTAATTCCAGCTTAATCTAAAAATGTGTCTTGGTTTATGGTAAAAAGCAGTGAATAGCACCATTTCTGAAACACGTTGCTAGTAAATCTAAATTGACTTTGTAAGGACAAAATATACCTGTAAATTAGTTGGGTTTGATATTAATATTCTTCTAAGGTATCATCATTCATGTATTTTAAGACACTAAATTCCAGTATAAAGGAGAATAAAAACTATAGTATTGATCTAGCATAGATGAAATATTAATTTAAAATTATTTTTCTACCCAGATACAACTACTGTATTCTACAAACACATTCGTTTAAAAATTTTGAGAGTAATGGTAACTCATGAAAATTAATGTTATGAAAATAACCCAAATAGATAAACCAGATAATACTTCCATCTTTTCCACCTGCCTTTCATTGCCAGAGAAGATTTCCCTTCTTATTCCTGACTTGGTTGCCAGAACTTAAGCAGCTCATGGAGACATTCAGTTCTACACTGCTTGAACACAGGAGGTGTCTGTCAGTGTGTGTTCTCCACCTGGTCAACCATTGCTGATTTTCCTATGCTTAATGTTTCTTAAGCCAGTTATTTTGTTTTTTATTTTAATTTCCCCCCATTTTTTTCTGGAAATAGTCTGAGGATACAAAAACCCATAAAAAATGGAGAAACAATAGTTAGCCAGACAGCTCCCAAAACCCCCATAGCAAATCAGTTCTTTATAAAGGTAGCACAGTAGATGGTATAAACTGGGGTAGTGTGGTTCAGTGGTCAGTCACCAGCAGAAAATGTAGAATCTGCTTCCAGAGAGCAGTGGCATCTTGGCATAACTATGCAGATATTGTAGCTCTTTGCTCCTAAACAGTTCCTCCCCAGGAGTCACATATATATTGGTCTGCTTGGAGGTAAAACTGCCAGCTCGTTTCTCTTCTGTGCTGCTTCAGCTCCAGCTTTCCCCCAGCTAGCATTATCAAGAATGACTGCCAGAAAAGGCCACTATTTCCTAATCTGCCAGGACCTGCAAAGGAAGTTTTCCTCTGCTCCAAGCCACTTTCTCTTATGTCAACAGGCCAGAGATACCAGTGAAGCAGAAAAGCAAGCAACCAATCAAAAAATGCTGGAATGCTACCTCTAAGTACAACGTGTCCCTCAGCTTATCAAGCACTTGTGAAACTATGGTCTGAGCATGAACTTCATGTTTCTAAAGAGGAATCAATCCCAATTTTAAGCCTAGTATTTGAACTACACATGTGAAAACTACCATGATACTATAGTGAACAAATAGCTTTGAGTGTATTTTGATGTGGATGATCTCATTTGCAACAGAGTAGTTCAAGATTGGCTAGTAGCATATATGCTTTCCTTTTTATTTTAATTAACTCCCTAATCTTTCAGGAAGTAATTATCAGTCTTTCATTTTATGGAAGCTTGTATTGGTATACACCCCCCCCACACACACACACTCTATCTGATTATACACATATGCATACATGTATGATACAGCTTTCTAGTTGTATATTACTTTCACTTTGTATTTCTATAAATTGAGAATCAAAATTATTATTTCATAAAACATCTGACTGAATCAAATATTATTTGTCTCTGTAGAAACACTCATATAAAATAAAGCCGAAATTAATTAGATCTGAATAATATTTCTCTAAATAGCCTTGTTTAGTAGGTTATAAATTTCACAGAACAGACTTGACCTGGTACCATGTATCTGTGAAGTGTCATATGTATTCAGAGTATTATGCACATTTTGAATACTCTGAATCAAACCACTTATGAAAATGGAAAACTGGTAGAGCACACTGTATTTCCAGCCAGTAGTTGTTAAAGAAGGTTCTAGTGTCAGTACTCAGAAGACAGGAGATAGTGAGTTACAGTCTAGGAGTTTTCTTGAGAATTTCAGGTAAGATGAAGATTATAATTAAAGACTGAATAGCATGTTTGTGTAGTGTGATGGGGGAAAGAATCAGAATTTCTCTTAAGGAAGAGTGTTCTTTTTTAGTCTGTTGGAGTTCTTTGAAAAAAGGTAGGCAAAGTACATAAAGGTTACCTGTCAGACATAATGTTCTAGGGTTTTCACAAAGCCTTTGATAAGATTCTTCATAGTAGGCTGCAAAGAAAATGAATAGTGACAAAGGAAGTAGCATAACTCATGTATGGTTTAAAAACTGATTATGCTGAAAACAACTGGAGAAGTAGTTTGCTTCTGAAATTGCAGTAGGACCAGAGTTAACACTATTGATTGTGATGAAAAGGAAGCTGCATGAGGGCAGAATTTCCTTCTATGTGTAATGTCTGATTGGGTACAGCTGTCCAGATCTGTATGAAGCAATATGTGATTCAGTAAGATGCACCTAGATTTGGGTAACTAGCTTAATGGTAAGGCTTTCTGGACAGGAGCCTGTCCTTTAATGTGGTATTTAGTGCAGGAGGAAGTACTACAGAACCAATTGTGTTTATGTAACTAACTGCTAACAGAAAATAATGTTGTTGGAATAGTTCACGTGGCAAGGATGAGAAATGAAAATATATTCCTGATATGGGAAGCAGTTGGTGTGTTTAGTCCTTTTACTTTTAAGAACCAGGAAAGGACAAAATGCAGTTAACTACATAATCATGATTGATTTGCAATGATTTATGAAAAAGCAACTTCAGTTTATTTTGAAGGAAGATTAGAGAGTCATAGAGCAGCCCAAGTTGGAAGTCACCTTGAAAGATTATTTGGTTTAACTTTTTGTGGGAAAGGGAGCCTGTATGAGATTACCTAGGACTGCCAGCAATCATGTACTGAAAACATCCAGTGATGGGGGTTTTACCATATCCCTGTGAGGTTGAAGAGATGTGGTAAAATGCCAGCCATTCCAGTGGTTGAAGACAGGCTTTACTGAGGTATTCTGGAAAACTAATTGGTTGTATTTTTTTAACCTTTCCAAAAAACAGTAAAACAAACAGACAGTTGTAAAATTAAGGAGTGCATTAAAAACCCATAAAATAAAATAATTATGTAGTATAGTCACCCTGTGGAAGTAATTACCTCTGCAGGGCATTTAATAAAAAAACAAGGTTTGACTTTCATTTTCTGTAAGTACTGCATACCTAGCAACAAATAAATCAAGATGACTCTCTCCACTGCAGAGTACTTTATATGCTTTTCTAGAAGATTGTAAGATTGGTGGAAAAAATGCTTTTGGATTGGAAAAATGATACTGTTCCTTCTCTTAGCTGGAAATGACTAAGCAAGTTGATGATCAGTGGAAGTTCAGACTGCATCTGTTTAGAAGGTTGATTAATGTCTTCCTGAAAGACTGCTGTTCTTTCTGTCTGTCATAATTTCTGAGAAGCATGGGGTTCAGTTGGTCATTTCATTGGGAACAGTCAGATGCTGGAACAAACCTGTATACTCTATATATCCATATTTACATTGTCATTGTAGGTTGTGAAATGATCCTGATCATTTTGTAATTCAGAAGTCCCACAATGATATTGCAGAGGAACACATGGATGGGGTTATTTCCCTGTGCTTGTACATAAATACTAACACAAGGCTTATTGCCTTACTGAATTCACATAGTTGGAGTGTACTGTTGTGGTTTTGTGGAACAGACTGAAGACACAACTCCTAATGGCCACCATTGTGCACTGGTTTGTGTCTGCCTGTTGTACTGGCAGAGGTGTGAGTCTTGGATGGAAGGATTGAAACCTCATCACTTGAAAGAGAGCTGGAATAGCCCTCTGCTAGGGAGCCTGTGCAGGATGTGGAAAAGTGGTGAGGGAATCAGAGAGTGTATGTTCTGTAATACTCTGCCCTTTCTTCCTTTAATACACAAAAGCTGTATCCATAGTGTTAAATGAAATGGGATAGTACTAAAGCACAAGGACTGGCACTTTTGCTCACATTGTTAAGTTTATGGGATATTTTCTGATATGATTTTGGGGCAGTCCAACTGGAATTCTCCCAGAGAGGGCCTGAGCATGGTTCAGAGTTGAGCAAAAACTTGCCATTTGCCATAGTTAGTTTAGGCAAACAGATGTGAGTTGTGTGTGACAGCTGCTCTTGGGGCCAGAGGAAGTTTGTTGACCCTATTATATTTAGTTAGTTGGTGTATATTAAGATGTTGATAATATCCAATCCCTTTTCATTTCTTTTCTTCTCCTGTATAGCTCCACATCATCATATTTTGTTCCTCACACTCACCACATGGTCTCCCTCTCCATTCCCAACAAAACAACTTTTATAATACAGTCATGACATTTTTCTGCTTTGCTCTTAAGTGCATTTCAGGTGATTCTTTCCAGCCTATTTCCCTAAGCTGTCATGTTTGCTGCTCCCCCCTTAAAACCTCCATTATTCTGTGTTATTTAATAAATGATTCAGAAGTTCTGCAATTCAAAAGAGTGGTTTAAAAAGCAAAGCACGCACGATCTCTCTCCTAGTTTCCTAATTTTCTCCTTTCTTCCTTGACATGCACACACTTCAAAATGATTTTACTTTGGCTATATTTTAGGTTATAATTTCCTTAGGCAGGATACATCTGTGCCTTGTTCTGGATGTTTTAATGAGTAATGGGTAATGGTGATAGGAAAGCTTTGCTTTTCAGAAACTTCTGCTAATCTTTCTAAGATAATGCTGCTGATGGCCACAGACTTGTCCATACATGTTATTTATGACTACAATGAGCTAAGGTCACTTATGTGTTGGAGGGATGTTACTGTTCAGTTCTGAACATACCTTCTATCCATTTTTGGTTTGATCAGGTGATTCATAAGGAATCAAACGAAATGCAGTGTTTGGTATCTTACAGCACTTAAAGCGATACTTTAAAGTCATCCCAAATCCACAGATTTCTGAAAAAAGATAGCCACTTTGGTTTACATGATTAAGTTTGTTACATATGGTTTAAAATAGTTTTAAACAACAAAATTGGAAAAATTACACCCTTTCTGTAGTTGTGTTTCTACCAGATGTAGTTGTATAGTGCTGTATACTGTCTATGGCTTGGTAATATTATTTATGTCAAGATTTGTATAGCATCTGGGAGACTAAGCATGGCACAAGTACTTTACATCTCTCTGAACTGACTGGAATACTGACAACTCTATCCAAGCCAGCCCCAGGATGTTTAGTGGGAGGTATGCACTTCTCAGATAACTGTGCTGTATGTCTGGAAAAATCCAGAAAAGTGCTGTGAGAGCTCAGCAGCTGCTCGGGTGGTTTTGTCCTGGCTGCAGGTGGGTGTGCTGTCCATACATCCTTCTCTGTGTAGTTATCAATTGCTGTAGTCACTTTGGATACAAACTCATACTCCTAGGAGATTTTCTGATTTGAAGTGAATTGCTGGGGATCCCTTAGTAGACTGAGAACTGAAGCTCTGAATAAAATTTTTGTTATAGCAGTACCTGAAACACAGAAGAGGAAGTCCTAAAAATGGTCAAGTAATTTGAACAGGCTGCTGTAAAAGCTCTGGACAATCCCTTTTTATCTGAGAAGAAAAAAAAATGTTAAATTGAAATAAATTTTACCAAGGACTGTTGATTCGTTAGTTAACAAGTAACTTTCTATTATGATGAGAAAAGAGATTTTTAAAAAGTTTAATTTTGAACTCTAAATATATTTGAATTTCTTTCCTGTAGCCACTGTGAACTTACCAGCTTCTTGAAGAAGGGATGGGGAGAAAATTATGTTTCGCTTACAGTGTGTTACTAAAATTAAGTATTGCTTAAAATTAAGGGCAAGCATATTTTGTAAGTCTTGCATAGAGTGGCCAATCTGTCTTTAAGGGTGTTAAAACAGATCTGTGATAATAAATTTTAAGTCAAGGTAATGGGCTAGAAAAAAAATATAGTACATTGCATCATGATTGATGATTTAAAAATGCATGAAGAGGTATTTCCCACATGTGTAAATGTTCTGTGTGACAGCTGGCTGGCTGGGTTATTTCTCTATCCACTTGAAGTCTGACTGTCCCCTGTATCTATTATGCCTGGAGTGGTTGGCTTCTCTCTTTCAAGAATGGTAAAAGTGGTGCAGTCAGATAACTCAAGTTCTGTGGTACCACAATCCTATTAAAATTTCATGAATTTTGAGTATCTAGGAGACCAAGGAATGGTAATGCAGCTATTCTGAGGCGCTAAGTTGGCCTGGAGAACACTGCTGCTAGAGGAACGTTTTTCTTGAGAAGAAAATGGTGTGGTGTTTCTTTGTAGTGCAAAGTTAAAGTAAGGCTCTTTTCTCCGTATGCTGAATGGGGAAATGTATGTTTTTGCCTCTTCTATTACAAAGACTGTGAAGACTTTATTAAAACTGCTTTATCTTGGCATATGAAACATAATTCAGCGCCCTGGAAGGAAATAGGCTTAACAGGGAAGAGTTCCTCTTAATGCTGAATATAGCTGGAGTTTATAGTCCCAGAAGGAGATAAGGAATTTCTGAATTTAATGGTTCCCATCTAACGATTGGAGCTGAGGTGTCATCCAAAGTTATCTCATATACAAAGAGGATGTAGTTCTCTAATGTTTTTTGAGAATGAAAAATGAATTGAAATCATCATGCTCTCAGGGACACACTGCTGCTTTACAGAAGAATGCTTAGAAGAGCTGCCCTGGAATATATTTGAAGATTAATTGAAATGTTAGGCAACTGAGTGGGAATTTGTCTATGGATATTGATATCCCAAAGTAAATGTTACTAATCAAAAGCTTCAGCTTGATTATGAGGACTATCTAGACGAGATAATTTTCAAGCCCTGAATAGAAATCAGGCTTAAATAGCAACGCCAGAAAGACATCTTCCTTCTCAAATAGATATATACCACCAAAAAAGTGATACTTTATAAATCAGGAAGGGATTAAAACAAATTGGGAAGAAATTCTAATTGTTAAAATGTTTTTAATAATTGACAACTCAGAGGTAACTAATAGACCATTGTTTTCATAAAAGCTTTCATGCCACTATATTGAATTGCATAAACTCCTCCATTATAGTACTTTTACAATGGCCATTTCCTGCTGAATTAGTTGGCAGGCAGTGTCTGCCTAAACAGTACAGGCTGTCCAGACTGTGCCTGTCTCTAGCTGGGGTAGCTGTACTCCTTTATCACTGTTCTCTTAGATTTGAACTGGCAAACCATTAAATTTTATGTGTCACAAGGCATGTTTATAACTTCCTGATATAAAACTTTCAGATGCTGGGGCAGTCTGCAAAGTGAGGATGACACATTTGCACATTTACATTCTGCCTTGCAGGGTGACTTGTTTGGGATGACGGTCTTCTTGCTCTGTGTAACATTTGGGTGCAGTTAGTTCTTTACTAAGGCACCTGTGTTTACATGCAAAATGAGCTCTATGCTGTCATTACAGTTGATGGAGGTATAGGTGATGCCCAAGTGGAATGGAGAGAAATGTAGCTCAATGTCTAGTTCAGTGAGTTGGGCTGTTTTCCTGGCTTCATTTTCTCTGTTGGTAAGATATCTAAGGTGGGATTAGTTCAATTATCTGAATATGATCCGGTGCCATTTTAGATGTCCCATGGTATCAGAGATGTCATTGAATCCGACAGGTACAGGTATATCACAGGGCCTGTGGGAGACTGGTCCCCTTCCAGAGTGGTAGCTGGAGACTGCATGGGCTATCCAACATCTTGGGTAGTAGTAAATCACTGTATTTTGGCAACTGAATCAAATCCTTTCATTTTCAGTAGACATAAAAATTTAGGTATCTTAATCGGAAACTGAATTTCATTCAGGTCTAAGACATCTATGAAAGGATTGCAAATAAGACATGGAAATCTGTAGATTTTATGCTACTGCACTGGCAGCTTCAGGACAGATGAGATATCCTTTGATATCTCTGATTGTGCTAGAGACTTAAGATTAAACAATTTAAGGAAGGGCAGAGTGGGTACTATAGTGTAATTTTCTCAGAGATACAATAAAAATAAAAAAAATACAGGATTATAAAGAGAATCCGTGAAATCAGTCAAACATCTTGTGGTTATTCCAGTCCAGTGAAGTCTTTGCAACCAAATTGTATGAACTCTGAGCACGAGTGGAATATTGATGCTGTTTTGTATTCCAGAATCGCACCAATCTGCCCTTAAAAAAAATACTTATATAGTGCAATTTACTTCTAAATTTTATCTTACATCTGAGACTATTCCTGATTGGAGTTACCAAGGTTTTTAAGCTTTATTTAATGTAAAATATACTTTAAAATCTGCATGGTGAAATCTGTATTAAAATCATTGAAAATAATGTTTGATTTGAATAATGAATAATACATGAAGCTTTGTTTCAAAAATGATCCTGCTAACACTGTTTGTGAATATACGAGAGCGTGGATTATTCTTTTATAAAAAGTATGTGACTTGAGTTCCTGTTTGAAGTTGACATGCCTGATAACCCGTAAGTATTAAGTGAGAAATTAGCAGGAAAAAAAACAGTGGAAAAGATAAAATTCCCAGGATAAACAGCTTCAAATGAATTAAGATAGCCATGTCTTACTCATTTGGCTCTATCCAGGTTGTCATGTCTTAAAATTCCCAGGGTTGGCAGCCTAGGAGCTAAAGGAATCCTAAAGCTTAAAGTGATATCTTAGATAAACAGAAGAGTTGTTGTATTTTAAGGAGTTGGTGTAACAGGCTGATAAAAACACAGTGTGTTGGCAGGACAGGGTGGCTGTTCCTACTGCAATAATCAGCTGCCTTACGCCGTTCAAGTGAAGTTTAGGTGACGTTGGCAAGGCAGTGGGTGGGATAAACCCTCCTAGAGCTGATGTGATGCACCGATCCTGAAGAGCCCAGGGCCTCCTAGGCCTTGCTTTCTCATTGGTATATTAATGTCATGGATGCCCAGCCTATATTTGGAAGATCCACTATTATGGGCTGCTTTTCCCTGGTAACTTGCTCATAGTTTTAACTGTGTGACATTTAAATGGGATGATTCCCTATGCCCACTATTGTTACGTTTCTCCAGTTATGGGTCAGGCCTGAGGCGTCTGTGACATGAGATCTGTCTTAGCTCTTGAGTCAATTTGGAGAGGAGGGCTCTCTTTGGGGCCTTAGAAGTAGATCACATGGCTGGTTTTTCTCTGGGCTGGGTTCTGTTCTCTTTGTAACTTATGTCACATGGGGAACCTGTTCTGGTCACTGTCTTGAGTTTTTTACCTTTGACAGTTCCTTTTGCAGTGCTGAATTGTGACCCTGAGGGTTGGGCAATTGCACCTCAGATGGGGCCTTTTGTGGTGAATCTACCAGGCACCACAAGTTCTTACTTTGTCATGCATTGTCTCAGGATACCTAGAGCTCATCCTTCTCTCCACACATTATTTTGTTCTTCATTGAATAGAGGTATTCTGGTAAGTGGCTTGGATCCAGCTGGGGGAAGGGCTGGTCTTGCCAGTCTTACGGCCTGGACAGCTTTAGCATTTCTAGATTAAAACACTTGCTCTCTCCCTTCCCTAACCTGTGTGTACAGGCTGTGTCCTGATTCTCCCCAGGTGACAGCTAGAGGCAGCCTGAGCAAGATGATAAGCAAGGGATTGCTCTATTTGCTCCTCTTTTATTAAGACAGATGAGGCCCTCTTGTTAATGGCCTGAGATATCCCAGGTTTCCTATCAGGACTGTGGAAAGTTCTCTGGGCCACATTGGTCCATTAGTTGCAGGGAAGCTGCTTTAATAACAGTTTCTCTAATTTCATTTGGGCCTTTTACCACTAAAGTATTAGGCTTCCCTCAATCTCATGGGTCTCTTCCTCCTTCCTGGTATGCAGCTCTAAATATGTTATTGATTTATTACCCTCCAGTCCAGTTAGAAATACTCTTGGAACACAGTAGTCCTCTGAGGACAGTAGGATTCTATCCCCCTCTCAGGTTTACACAGCAGGTGTATTCTGCCTCAGTGTTGCCCTGATTTCTGCTGTATTTTTCTTGTAGATTTGCAAGCTTTCCCAGCTTCCATATGAGATGGATTTCCAATGTGTTTGATTTATTCCATTACCTATAATTTTGGTGGTCTTTCTCTTGCTTATAGGTCTGACTAGTTTCTGTTCCTCCTGTTCTGATTCTTTCCATGTCCTTAGGGTCATTCCAAATGCCTCTGTCCCAGTCTTCAGGTGAGACTATGAATTTTGAAGGTTCTGATTGTGCTATTGTAGCTTCTGTTTTTTTCTTCTAACTTTTTCTGTCCTTGAATTGACTATTGACTGCTACAGTCATATTTTGCTTGAATTCTGTCTTAGCCTTTTTCTTTGTGAAGTCCCTGGCACTTATTTTGGGCAGCAGTCAGATATGCTGCAATCACTTTACATATTACATCCTTTACTTTTCCATCTTTTACTGATCCCTTTCATTCCCTTTCTCTCAGTGCTATTTTACCTTTCCAATACCATCATTTTGTCAGGCCCAGTCCCTCCCCTTCTGCATGGGTTTGCAGTTGTTGGCTTGTAAAAGTTCTCTGAGTTGTCCATTTCTGCTTTGTGTGAATACATGTATTTCTTTCCAAAGGGCCTGGCCAAAGTGCTATGCTTGATATGCCTGAAGAGGTTACCCTGCTCTCTGCCCCAGTTTTGATCTGGCATAGTTGAGACAAGGTGCTCAGCTGTGTATGACAAATAGGACACAATGATTGTATGGATGACTGTGTTTAGATTTATTGCTAATACAATATTTAAACATTGTCAATGTAGTTTCTAAATAAGAACTCTATGATCTGTTACAATCATTTGTATAATCAGCTCGTGGTCTCTCCTGTTGAGTCATGAGGATTCAGGGAGACACTTGTACTTTCTAAATTCCTCTGGGAGTCTAGGTTCAGATGGGTTCACTTAGTCTCAGAACTGGTCAACAGATTTGTCTAAAGCAGGTTCAGCTAGAAAAGTATAGGTTCACAATCTTTGGCTAGAATTCAAAATTGCAAGGAAACTTTGTAGCTTCTTTATGATTTCATCTCCTTATTTGAACAGATATTAGTGCTTTTTACTCAGCTTTCCAAAAATGAGTGTTGCCTGTCTTTGGGCTGGATGTACCCTGCAGGCATCCCTGCCAGGGTAGGATGCCCCCTCCCCAGGAGCTGCCTGCAGCCTCAGGAGACCTGTTTGACCAGATGGCCCAATCTCCAGCAGCATTTTAAGACCAGGAAACCTTAGGGTAGGCTTTTATCTCAATATACTTCTCAAGCCTTAACCATACATTGCTGCTTATTTTGGTAGACTTAGTAATGAACGTGGAAAAGACTTTACAGAAGCTTAGGTCATTATAAAATTTTGTTAGCATGAAAGAGAATGTGAATGGCCTATATTCCAGTACATAAAATGCACTTTAATTGGAAAATATAACAGTGGTCATGATAGACGTGAAAATTGCTTTATAATTTGATGAAGAAGGTTATTAAAATATGATCCATAAGGAAAAGCATCCCTGAGTTATTCTAAAATATCAAGCCAGTCACTGACTCTTCAGGTAAAGGTTCTCAGTGTCTGCTTCTGTCAACTCAGGTTGTCTAAAGGTAGATTGTACATACTGCTGAGACCTATTGCTTGTTGTTGACACATTCAACAAGTGTATGAATGTATGTAATTCAGTCTCTCCAACTAACTAAATATACCATATTTTTTCTTTAGACTTCTAAATGTCACTGTTACACTGAGACAGTGCTCATATTTGACTTCAATATGTTGCACAAAACTGTTTTATATTATTTAAATCTCATAAACCCTGCTAGTGCCAAGAGGAAATGCCTCAGAGCCAGTTTGATTTTCATACAAAATGCGGGCATCCTACTTGCGACAAAGTGCCCTGTGAATGTTTTATCGTTGTAAAGATCAATTAAAAGAAAGATGTCATTTTTCAGAGTTTTATGGGATAGAATGGGAAGGATCTGAGCTTGTCACAAGATGAGAGAAATCGCGTATCTTCTACTTCATAAGCATTACAGCTTTGTGAGAAATACTGGTTGTTGATGGAGCATTAAGAATTAATAGTTGCATCAAAGAAATTATAGTAATTCTAGATTTTTCTAGGGAAGAAGATTGCTTCCTGAATTGTCAACTGGAAGCATTTTGATATTACTCATATTGCTGCTGTCTTGTACTGGAAGAAACAGGACTGGTATTTCCAACACATGTATCTTTATAACAAGAATATTTGGCCTCAAATCAGTTACTGAAGCTGGAAGTAATATAACATGAATGGCACCACATAGAGTATGCAAACATTGAGTCTGTCCCTCTGAGACATCATCTTCCCAGTTCACCTGAACTTACACATTGGAATCAGCTGCACACACAGTCCAGGAGTGCTGTTAAACTGTTGTGAGATTTACTACTTTCCAAACTCTTTAACAGGTATTTCTTCATTATTGAATGCATTTTGGAAAAATTACATTAATTTACTTAAATATTTCTATTGGTCTAATTAGTCAAAGAGTTTGATACCGAGGCCTTAGTCTGCTAAGGATCTGTATGTGCTTAAGTACATGAATTTGGATAGTTGCAGTCAGTCATGAAAAAGAATCTGTAAGGTGCTATTTGTCCCTAAATTGTGGCAGCTCAGTTTTGAAAATTAGTGTGGTAAGATAAAGGTGCTTGAAAGGCTGAAGGTGACCGGTGATCACAGGGAATCTTGGGCAATTTCTCATTTTTGTGGTGGAAAGATACCAAATGGGCATTTCAGATTAGACAGTCTATTCATTCCTTTTTTGATTACTTAATGTAGAAGTTAGGTGTGCCAGTTAATCAGTGTGAAGAGTTGAGTTCTCCATTTTTTTCTTCCCAGAGATTTAATATTTTTAATAACAAAACCCAGATTTTGTGGATGTAGTAATGTTGTTTCTTTCAATCAACCTGTTGTTCAGCCAGCTGCAGTTTTGGGTAATTACTTAGTGCCAAAAGAGCCACAACTATGTTCTTTTCTTCTGACTAAGAGGATATGAATCCCTCAGGGATGATACTAGTCTGTAACCCAGGCAAAACAATTTGGTTTAACATATTTTAGGTAATTAGAGATATCAATTTCTGATCACTATTTTAGTCTTTGGACAATCATTTAAAGTTGGGAATTGAGAAATCAACCTGTGTTAGAACTGTAGCATGGTTTTGGTTTTTTGTTGTTTTGGTTTTTTTTTTTCAATTTTAATTGTGATTGCTTTATATTTTCTATCTTAATGTCAATGCATAGTGCTGTAAATTATCACATTGCAAAAAGATAAAAGGTATTCCATGATCAGCTTTGACTTTGGGGTGAAGGTACTGTTTATCCAGACTTCAGTTTCAGTTACAGCCATGGAATCCATCATTAAACCCTGCTGCTATCATATGGAGAGCAGTGATGTGATTTGTGCATATGTTAGGCAAATTGTTTGGTCTCTGCTGCTTTATTTATTGCAGGTAACACTGACTAGTTGTGCTGAGGGCTTTTTGTCTAAACAGAATCACAAGGAAATCCTTTCTGAATGAGAGCAGAATGTTTATGTATGAGCTAAGCATGGATAGTATATGATGGAGATATCATTTAGCATTCCTTGAACACTTTAATGTGAAATAAACATACAGAAAACTAAGAGTAGATTTGGAAGTGATTTGTTTGAAGCATTTTTTGTGGTCAAGTGTGAGTCAGAACAATTTGAAAAGAAATTCTTTATCACTTACTTGAATATTTTGCAGCTTCAATAGAAATTTGCTTGTAGCTCTGGCTGACTTGCACAATCTCAGAGATGTTTAAAAGAACTGCCTACAAGGTCTGTGTTGTTTTGGGGATTTATTTCAGATTGACTATTGCCAGAGGACATTTTTAAATTAGAGCTATCTTTAATAAAACTTCAAAATTACCTATGTATAGTCTATAGCTCCAGTAATACAATAATTCTAGTAAAAGTATAGTTCTAGTAATACAGTAGAGCTCCTTGTTAGAACAAGGGATAGGTGGTTGTTTTTTATTATTTTGACATTCAGTGGTATGAGTTTGAGGGAGCTGCATGTCTAATATATAGGGAATCTAGCTTAATTTTAGATATAGCTCTGTATGATGGCATGATTTTATAGTTCCACCCAAGAAAGATCTCTAGTCTTTTTCTCTCTGTACTGATATCTTTCTTTTTCTTTATACATTCATTAAAGTCTTGCATTTTTTTAGTAAAAATCTTTTGAAGAGGAAAAAAATACAAATTTTCAGGATTTTTGGAAAGGACTCAGCATCTTAGCTCTTACCCAAAAAGCATATGATATTTTTTGTGTATTCTTCCTTCATTTAAAGGGAAATTGTATAATGTTGTGCAGTGACTTCATCAGAAGACACTAGGAAACACCATTTGCTCTTCTAAAGTAGCCTCTGCTCAGAATTTGTAGATGTCTGTGTGTGTATCCCTTTAGATTGAGGAGGGAGCTACTCAATGAATGAGACTGCCTAAAAACCTCCAAAGTCCCAAATGGCAACCAAGTTTACATCTTCTCCTAGCACTGCCTGACTCCAGCCTGGGGCCCTTCCCTCCTAAGTCTGAAAGCTTTCTGTCAATGTTAATGCACTCATCCATAAATGCTCAGAAAAATTACATTAAAGATAATTACCACTGCTGTCATACCCTGGAATTCTATCCTGTGGTGTATTTAGCATTAGTTTCTTGGGTGCTCAGCAGGGAGCAGTGGGCATGGAAATTCAGTGGATCAGATTCTGTCATGTTGTATGCAGCAAGAATAAAATTAATAGAAAAAAGAGGATTGTCTCACTTGCATGGACTGCCCATCTTTGCACATACTCCATTGCATGTCCTGCTTCTTCCACCTACTAGAGAGGAGACTTAAGAGACCTATTTTAGGACAATCACTTGCAGACCTACTTAACCAAAGCTTAGACAAAATAAGCCTCCATTTAAGGAAGTGGAACCCTATTCTAGAATTTCTGTATCTAATGCTGTAATTGTGATTATTAATTAGAAGAACAGCAATTGCTTTTACTGCATGCACTAACTTTTGCTTCTCTAAACTTCAGCAACAATGAAGAGTTAATCCACACATGTTTCAGTCTTAGCTTTGGAATGTATAAACCTTTCACCACGACTTAAATATAAGTAAATGAATGCTGTAATGTCTTCAGAGGATAAAGACTGCTTGGGTGGATAGCTTAAGCCATGTAGATTTCTGGGCATTGCTTTGTGATAGTTTTGCATTCATAGTGGTGGAGTAATTAGCAAAGCTGCTAATTCCTGCAGTGCCAACAGCAGGACCCTGTTCTAGGTTTGGCAATAGCATTATTGGAGCCTGAAACACTTAAACAGGCTGCCTCACAATTTTATCCAACACAGCCAGAGTGCTGAATAGTTCTTACTACACTTCTTCACTGATTAAGTGCAAAATAATAATAGCCTCAGAAAATACATGAAAAATAAATACTACTTTTACATTTTTGTGAGAAAAAACTAACTGCTAAACCTTTCATAACTGTATTGCTGTTAGTTGTTTATACTCAAATCCATTTGCCTTTATTAAGTTTCCATGACCACTTTAAATTGCATTTATTATTGTGCACAATGAAAAATGCTTTTGGTTCTTGATTGCTTTTTTTTCCCCTGTGTTACATACTCTGCTGCTCAGGAAGGAATGGTACAATGGAGGCAATTCAGCAGGGGACTGCCTGTTGGTGAATTCCTGGAGGAGAACCTGTGGGGTGGCTCAGGAGCTGGGGATGTGGGGGGGTCTATTCCCTCATGCAGTTGCTTCAGAATGTTTGAGTGCCACTGTTACTTCAGCCTATTAAGCTGTTAAAGTTACTTTGCCTCTCTAAATCGGCAAAGATATTTTTTTATTGTTCAGGTTTTTACTGAATTCTTAGATGTTCCAAATTTTTACCAAGTTCTTCATTTTTCCCCTGTGGAACTGCTAGCTGACTTCTATTTTCACATACATTAATTTTTCAGGTTGATATTTCTCAAGTGTGTATTTTATGAATGTGTTGATTTATCAAAGATGTGTAAACCACCATTAACTTATTTCCAGTCCAGTGAAGGTACATGCAGTTTATTACATTAAAGCAAGCCCAATGCAAACTTTGACTAAGTAAAAATGTCTCAGCAGCATAAAATATTAATAATACGTTGAATTACAGAAAAATAAGGCTCTTTGAAAAGTCACATGCTCTGTATTGCCATGCCTTTAACTAAATCAGGTATGTTGTTTTAAGATCTCTCTGTCCAGATGGATGTTGAAAATACCAGATCATGGCAACTACACAATGCCTTTCCCTGGCTACTCTGTGCCACTGCTGTTTTGGGGAAATACTTATTCTCCAGTTGGTAGCATTTTTTCAAATACCTTCCCATAGTTTAAGCTTCTGCCATTTCATTTAATTATTCCTTCTTAGCTCTGCCCATTTTATTCCTGCTGTTCAGCCCTCTCAGGGCAGCTTGAAGAGAAGTTCAGTAAACAAATTCTGCAAACCTTGTGTGTGTATTGGTCAGCTTAGAGTGGTTGTTTTATCCAGCTTTATGTGGGTTAATGTGTATGTGTATTCTGTATCATACTCTGTGACTGTGAACACATTAAAAAGATGGTTGAGCACCCTATTTTCCTTTGAATAGCTGTTGATGAAAATGTGCTACTGCAAACATCAGTCAAAAATTATGTGGATTAGGGGCAGTCTTGGGAGACTTATGTCCATGAAATAAATTGATACTTTGTGGTATATATGATCTTTCTTCTGTAAGTTTCAAGTAATTTTAAATGAATTCCCAATTAATTGCAGCATGATGAAATTCCCTTGTGGTATATATAAAAAGTAAGTTGACAGCATCCTAGAAGATTTAGTGTAAGACTGTTCTTGGTCAGTGATAGCTCGGATGAATTTTAGCTGCTGAGAATCTCAAGAGGAGCTGGTTCACCAGGGATGTGGTTGTGTGCATCTCTGTGAGTGTAACGCAGCAGAAAGAGGAAAATATGCAGAATAAGAGCAGCACAGGCTTTTTGTTCTCCAGATGATCATAAAAAAAATGAGACTATTTAGTGTTATAGAGGTCAAAAAATGTCTGTCGCCACATTCCGTTCTGTAGGAATAGGAAGGGAGCTGAATGTGTGTGTCAGTTGAAGGTGAAGGTGAATGCTGTTGAGAAGTGGCAGGGAGACATGCTGCAGGTTACCAGCACATTGGCTGTATTCCCCTTTGAGAGCTTTCTCCTCCCCATGTGTGCTATCCTCTCGCCATCCTCTCTCACAGGCCTCTCTGCTGCCTCATCTGCATCCTGGCTTTTGCAGCAAGTTGTCTTGCCAGTAGTGCCCTGAAAAGCACGTAGTGAGTAATGTGAACACATAAGTCTTCAAAAATGGCTTCCATTTGAGGTGGTGGATGTTTTATTCATGAATTGTGTCAGTGTTTCATGTTGTTGTTAAAAGATGGAGAACCTCAGTAGTGAATTTCCATAATTTGGGTTGAAGGGATTACATCTAAGACTGGCTTTAGCACTATTCCTGTGAGCATGTTTGAATGCTGGTGTTTGTTAATAATGACCATATGGCTGTCATCTCTATTGTCTTTAATTCACTGAAGTGTCCTAGGATTTTCCTATCTCCTGTCATTGTGTTTTGATGTCTTTTTATCTTCAACATGGCATGTGCCAGCATTTAATACTTCTGATGTATTTTCTCCTTGTTAGTAAATGGCCCACCAGTTACTCTGCTCATTTTACTTTAACATTTATGTTAAAGTCCTGTATTTTTTTTTGTGTGTGTTTCTTCAGAACACCTGCTGTCAATGAAAAATATGCTTAAACAAATGAAGGCCATCTTGATTGTATACTTCAGCAGTAGGTATAAAGATTTACATATAAAACCTGAAGAACTGATTTAAAATCAGTAAGATAACATATTTCTGTGACTTACATAATGTTATATATGCCTGAGATTAACAGATTCATAATTTTTCAAGGATAATGAGCACATTGAAATTTTAGTAACCTAGCACACTTCAGTGTTGAATTGCACTGGACAGTGAAAAGATGTTAAAAATACTTTCATGTATTTAACAGTGCCTATATTCATTATGAAAAATGTCATACTGATGTTTATAAGAAGTATTTCTAAAATTACAGTATAAAGATTACATCATCAGTTAATCAAGGCATATTAGTTGTTGAGTGCCTAAAAATAGCAGTGTAATTTTTTTAAACTTATCCCAATGAACATAAGTAAATGCTTTTTCAGTGAAGTGTAGACCTACTGTCATTGGGAAAGAGAAAACATACAGTATTTATATTATATTTCTTTGTATAATCATGAGAATTGGAAAGTGATTTGTGTGACCAGAGCTGTAGATTGCCCAGACAGATACTTTATTTATGGCTGTTATTATTATGCTGATGATACCATGAGATGCTTGTTAGTTAGATTTGTGTACACATATGTAGTGGGCTTTAACCTGCTTACTCATCACTTTGTGCTGATACTTTGACAGTGCTTTGTGTTGGTGTTAAAATTATTTTGGTTTTTCTGGTTTTTTGTTTGGAGAATAACTTCATTGTATGAAATATTGATTGTATACATACCCCATTCAAAATAAATTTAGTTACCTTTAGGTATCTGCTAAAGATTCCAGACACTCTGAGAAACCATCTTCTAAGCATAGTCTGTGCCTGAAACTGCTGCTGAAATTCACTCTTCCAGTTTACCATCGTGTTAGTACACAAAGACTGGTACAGTCCTACTCATGTGGCTCTTCTTTGAAGACTGGACTGTCCCTAGATTTATTTATACCTGTGTTGTGATGTGAGGTTGATTGTTGTGGTTCTAGTAAAAGTGTGACAATTATACTGCCTGAAATTGCAGTTTTTATAATCTGTCAAGTAGTCCCTCACTCTCTGGAGATGAAATGTTATATTAAAATCTAGCTCTTCTAATCACAATATCTCTAGATCAGGTTTTCCATGAAGCCAAGTTATTGGTAACATGGACAATGAATGTCTCATTTGACAAATACTTTTCTGAATACTATGAGGGTTTTTTGAAGTAAAAGTATCAATTAAAGGAGTGTACTTTATAACAGAAGATTATAAAGGCAATGATTAGACAACAGATCTATTAGTAGGAACATCCTATTAAGCAACATATCTTGCCATTCTTCACATTTTTTGTTGGCATTGCAGCTGCCTTGGCTGTTTTCAGGTGACACTGGTGTTAAGATAGAGCAATCTGTCTTTATGATCTCAATGTAATGGTAGACTGTATAGAAATGGTATAGAATGGTAGAATGTATAGAAAACATATATTGGAATATTTGGAATCATTTAGATTTTACTTAAGGACTTCTGGAATATATGATATAGTATATAGATGGCTGCCAAATGTCAGCCTTCAATGGGGTTGTCATGGTTTTTGCTGAAAATAAGGTAGCACTGAGAGTGCAAATACCTCCTATCTTTTTTTAGAGCATCTGGTATTCAATAGAGTAGAAAATCAGGCATCGTGATCCTTAGCAGGATTTAAGTGATATATGTGAGCCATTTAGGTGAAGAGAGCATGTTTTGAGGGTAGTAACAGAGAATCAGGATCTAGTGTGTGTGAGCTAGAGAGCAGTGGTGAAACTTTGGATCCACAGAGAGCAAGCAGGAAGCTATGCTGAGTGAGAATCCAGTGCACTGCTCAGCAGTGCTGCTTTTATGGTAGGAACAACAGGAGCAAAACAAGAATATAATAATCTTCATAAAAATTGTACTGATCTTTTGAAGATTCAGGAGAAATACTTTTTTCAAGACCTTTCTTAAGGCAACCATGGATCTTTGAATTTTTGTGATATTTATTCATTCACTAGCATTGCATACAATGGAAAAAAAAGCAGCATATTTGAATTAGAAGGAAAAATAACCAAAATAGAGAAGATATTTCTGTGTAGGTTGACAGCCAGTTTTTGTGCCATTATTTTGCCTCTCTTGAGAAGTAACTGGTATTATGCCTAGTTTATTTTATGCCTCCTGCCACTGCAGACTCTTCCTGTGATTAAGGGACTAACATCTACTGTGAGGTCCTTTTCTTTCTTCTGCATTACCCATGACTTAATCAGTTTTGGACTATGCTGAACATAGCACAGTGCAGAATAATTCATAACCTTTGCTATACTTGACAGTTATAAGGTTTATATTATTGATTTTGTAATTTATTTACACATCTCACCTAGCTAATAGCAAGAGTCGACTATTAAGATGTTTACCAAAGCCTCCTTCAGCTTGTTTCTTTGCAATTACAATTCTAACACAATTACTACAAATAAATATGTCTCTAAACAACAACAAAAAATGGTAATCATTACCCTATTAGTTTATTTTCCTTGAATCTTGAATTCAAAATTAATTTAGCTGGAACAGATAGTACTCATATATCCTCCTTTAGTTCATTATGAATTAACACAAAATGAGCAGCCAAGTTTACCTATATTGCTCAACAATCCTTATAAAAAATTACTGGTATTATTCAAGGCTACCCTAGGTCAAAGATTTGACTCCCTAGTAGAAGTACATCAGAAGATTGGATGCTTTGTTAGAGAATACTTCTGTTTATGAAACAAAAATTCCATTGTGCTTGACAACCTTTTGCATATAGAAAAAATCCTGAACATACAGTAGAAAGTGTCCTAGTAGCATAAGGAATGATGTGATGCACTTCAGAATTTCACTGGTACTGTGCCCACAACACTTTGTGTTCTATAAAATAGTTTTAGAGCTGATTCATCATTCAGATTGTAGAGTTGGACCTACACTAGTAGCTTTTCACACAGAACAATAGAGCTCTGGAGAAAAAAAGGAAAAAGGATGATTTCTTCATGATGTCTACTTGTCTTTCTTGGATGTATTGAAGATATATATCTGCTAGCAGGTAAATGAGTAAAGCATTATAAAATGTTCCTGAACTATAAATAAAACCAGTGACTTTATTATTAGAATATATTTATTAACATTGTGCTATGAAAAAGTTGAATTTTTAACCATCTGTATTTATGACAATTCATATACATGAGAAACTTTCTAAAATTAGAAACAGCTCTTGCTTGTAGTGCAAAAGGCAACTCAAGATGAATATTAAAGGGTGAGTTTGATCTCAGATTCTCTCTAGGGAATATCACTTTGCCTGCAGTGCCAAATATTTACAAGACAATTCAGGGTGATACCCACAGCCAGGGGTATCAATTTCTCTTCCATTTTTCTTTCAACAAGTACAAAAGTGAGCAGTGAAAGATCAGTCTATCTATTTTTCTAATCTATCTATCTAACTTATTTTTCATGTTTGCCTCTCCTGTTGCTTCTACAACCTTCTTGCAGGATGTCAGCTTAAATCTGCCTGATTTGTATCCCTTCAGAACCTTCTGATTGTCCATTCTTAGAGTTTGACCTGTCATTTTTATCTTTTCTTCCTACAACAAGCAGGTTATATATTTCTCTCTTCAGATCTCTTCATAGCATTTTCTCCATTCTGCCATCCACCCAGTCATTCATCATTTGTTTCTGAGATGTCATCCCCCAGCTAAGATCGACCTGCTGAGCCAACCCTCATCACTCTTCTTGCAGATCCTCAAGGAGAAATAACTTCACTCTTCTCATGTGGTGGTCCTCCACAATAGCACTGTAAACTGTATTGTTTTGTCAGTGTCATATTAGAAAACAACTCCTAAAAATAGGAGTGTTTCTTTAAAACTTATCTCTTACCTAATGATTAATATTGAAGTTTTAATAGGACAAACAATGTATAAACTAGTGCTGAAATAAAAACTGGTAATGTTTGCTAGAGCCAGCTGGGATTTGCTCTGCTAGACATGGAGGCAGCTTCAGGCAGCTTCTCACAGAAGCCACCCCTGCAGCCCCCCTGCTACCCAAACCTGGCCATGCAAGCCCAATGAATACTGTAATAAGAATATAAACATAATAAAACTGGGCCTCTCCTTTCTTTAAACTGTAGTACTGAAGAGTAGTAGATTCATGTTCATTGCTCAGATACCACTTTTTGGTTGGGATTTTGCATAATAGGAAAAACAGGCAAGGAAAACCAAGGGATGGACTATTTAATGTTCACTGAAAAGTCCTGCATTTTTCTTGTCCTATTCCCACTGATTTCCTAAATGTGTATTTCTAGATCTAAGCATATTTAGTGGAATCTGAATCTCAAATAGCCCTTTCATCCTACAAATGAGAATGCTTTGGCACCATGCTGTGAATCATGGGCAGGTTTCACAGTGTTGGACCTAGTGCTGTATTTGGTTGTAGAGAACTTCATGATCCAGTCCTGGCCTTATTTGTAAGCATTAAGGATGTGGCTTCAAAAGATACTTAGTCATCTGAATCCTTAATTTCAGGATGAATTAAGAACTTAAACATCTTTAAAATCGAGGGCTAAGTTAATTTTTCTTTAAACATGCCAGTTTTAGAATATATCTCTATTGTTTTAATATTTCTCTTTAATTTAGGGTTTTCACAGCATGTTTTGCTGATCCCAGCGCATACAATTGTTAGAGCTGCTGATACATGAGTAAAAAATTCTTCTCCAGTTTCATGATGTCCTTTGTTTAACCCATTTTGCACTGCTAATAATTTGATAATGTTAGCTAAATGTTTCGATGGACTTCTTACACAAAGCTTTCTCAGATGCTTCTCCTTTTAATAAAAACGTCATAATATCTCCTGAAACATTTCTTTTCAAATTCATAGAATTTATCTCTATGAATTGATTTTTGTATGGTATGAGAGAGAGAAGTTTAATAGAGGACAATAGCCAATACCCAAAATATAGTATAGATCACAGAGGTAATCTGCATATTTTCCATTTTCTTTTGGCAGATAAGACAGCCACTTATTAGAAGTTACATTTTTCCAGGATTTTCAGTTAACTACACAAGTAATTGCTCCATTTTTTGTTTGCAGATACTGGAATCTGTCTTCATATCATAATGATAGCCTAGCCTTTAATTTGTGTGCAGGAGTTTTAATTGGTAGAGAGGTTTTCTGTAGCAGCATGCATCTTCTGAAATAGAGCAGTGCACATCTTTTGATTAATGCAGGCTAAGTCACTGGAGTGTTCATGGTGGCAGCATGAATTTTGAGACAGAAAAGCTAGAAAAGAATGCAGAAAGAGTAGTAAGTGTGTTATTATCCTATGTCACTTCATTTGTATATTAATGTTTCAGAATCTAGATTTTTGCTTAGCAATATGCTATTCAAATATTATTTTCTGTTAGGAAGTTGTTGATGATTTTCTGTTCTGATTAAAGAATGATGTTTTCTCCTGCACTTCTCTAAATTACTGGTAGGTAGATGCATGGATTCAAATGTAACATGACTTTTTTTCTCTACAAAAGTTGAAATAAATCATTTTTATGGAAAATTCCTTCCATGTCTGTCGTGTGATTTCAGTTGCAGAAGTGTTTTTAAAGTAGGACACTTACTGAGGGTATTGCTTGACCTTGCTTCACTTGAACATCTTGGACTTTGTAGAATACTTTAGCAAATACTACAGTGGCATTTAACATGTACCTATGCTTAAACTCTCCATTTATATGGAGTTTATTTATCCATTTACTTTTTATTTTTAAATCTTTGTACATAAAGTTGCTGAGAAGAGACTGTTATATATTTAGGTAGATAGCAAAATTTGTATTTAACATTAAGATTTCAAAGTGCCTAATCAGTGAGATGGTCTATCTTTGCTCATTTCTCTTTTAGCTCCCATTCAGAAGCAATTCTGTTATTCCTCTCTGATATCCCTTCTTATTCTCCATTTTAGTGTAGCCTTCAGATTGTTCCTTAGTTTCTCATGTCCTGCCTGTTAAGTCATTGTTGAAGATTGATGAAGCATGACATGAACTTTTGCCCTTCTTTCTCCTTTATATTTTTTATTTGTTTGTTACTTTGATGGATCCTGTCATCTCTCTTCTTGTTTTTCTGCTTCGTATTTCCTTTGAGTGTCTCCTGGCCATCTCTTGACATCTTTTCTCTCCACAATTCCAGATTCCTTGCCTTCTATCTTCATTCTGGCTCAGTCCTTTTCTAGAAATATTTTATAAAGGAAAACAAGCTATATTTATGGTGTCTAATGCCAAGTTTTGTACAGTATTTTGGAAGCAGTCACAATACTTAATTTTGTTTTCTACAATGTAAGAAAATGTTTTTCAGCCAAGAAAAGAGTATAATCCATTGTAGGTTTTGGAAAAAACAGAAGAAAATAAAGTCCAGATAAAAGCTTCTGTTTCTTGTCTATTCTGTGCCTCTTTTTTGTTTGCTTAATATTTTAATTATTTAGTTTCCTTTCTTTTGAAATTGCTCGCACTTGCTGTTTTTGTAGATACATGAAAAGACCCATATCCTTTCTTGAAGCATCCTTTTAAACAAATACTTTTAATGTTCTCAGCTGGGTAGCCATGAAGCTGTGTGTGAGCAAGAAGTGACACGCCCCAGTGATTATCAACAATTTTTCCTCTCTTAAAGAGCATGTAGTGACAGGACAAGGGGGATGGCTTCAAACTGAAAGAGAATAGATTTAAATAATGTATTAGGAAGAAATTCTTTACTGAGGGTGAGGGTGGTGAGGCCCAGTTTACCCAGAGAAGTTGTGGATGCTTCATCCCTGGAAGTGTTCAAGGCCAGGCTGGATGGGGCTCTGAGCAACCTGGTCTTGTGGAAGGTATCGCTGCCCTTTGGCAGAGGTGTTGGAAAAACATGACCTTTAAAGATCCCTTCCAACCTTTAACATTCTATTATTCTCTCCAGTACTAAGAGTGCTGTGTATTTTCTGACTGAAACAAAAATCCATCTTATATTTTCATTACTCCATAAAATTGAAATGATGAATATGTGAGTGCCATCAGCTGCATCCATCCTAAAACAGAGAAAGCGATAGGATTTTTATCAGCATTAAAAACATACATACCAAGACCTGATGGAGTAGTTTTTGTCTGAAGTGGTTAAAATTTGTTGAGAAAAGAAGCACTTCCACAAAAATACTAAATTCCTTATTAGCTCAGCATCAAGTTGCAGTTCTGGTGTTGGGTTGAGCCTGAGCAGACCTGTTTTGCAATGGAACAGATTGTCTTGAAACACAGTGTACTCCTGGAAATTTCCTTCTTCGAGAATGAGCCTGTGGCATTTTCTGAACTTGAGAGGCTGTTTCCTGTGCTAATCAAGGCAGCTGACAAACCCTTCAGCATGCTTGAATCAGTGTGGGTTTGTCCAAGTTCTTTCTTTGCCCTGTACACCCTTAGGCAGAAATTGACAGATTTTTTTTTTTTTAACCAGCTGCTGAAATGATTGGCAAGAGACATGTAATGAGATGAAAAGACTTGTTAGTTTGAGACATAAAAATTCAGGCAAACCAAGAAAATGTTCCTTTTAATGTTTTCATTGTGAATTGTATTTTTTCCTGACTTTTAAATGTTTTTTGATACATAATCTGCAGCAGCATAAGCAGTTTCATCTGGACGTCATTAATTAGGATGCTTGTTGTGAAGCAGGACATTTCTCAAATGTGGCTGGTTTTAGAGAACTCACTGCTGTTTCACCAGAGTTGGGAAAAAAGAGCTCCTTAGGAGAAGTTTTCTGTGTGCCTGTGAGGAACAGTGAGGCAAATTGTGAAGATGACATATAAAGTGGGAGACAGGAAGGAAATAAAAGATGTTCTCAGATACACAAAAGTATAATGGGCATTTTCATCTGCTTGATGATTCTAAGTAAGGCAGTTGTTCTTCTTCACACTCAGCATCAAGGCCTTCCTGCCACTTACCTTTATGGAAGGAATGAATTGCACCTTAAAGAAAAGCAGGGCATACACCAAATTTGAATGACTTTCTGAGTAACAAGGTTAACCAGTGTTCAAATTGATGAACAAAACAAGTGAAAGGTACTTACGCTTTTTAGATGAAATTTAATGTCTCTGTTTACTTAGAATCATAGAGGCCTTCCGAGCCTTAATTATTCTGGGATTCTAAGATCAAATCCATTAACCAGCACTGCCATGTCCACCACTGCACCATGTCCCTAAGTACCACAACTACATGTTTTTTGAACACTTCAGGCATGGTGACTTCACCACTTCCCTGGGCAGCCTGTTCCAATGCCTCACCACCCTTTCAGTGAATCTGAACCTCCCCTGGCACAACATCCTCTTGTCCTATCTGTTGTTACATGGCAAAAAAGACACACACACACCTGTGTACACCCCTCTTTTCAGGTGGTAGTAGAGAGCAATAAAGTCTTCCCTGATGCTTCTTTCCTCCAGGCTAAGCAAACCCTTGAGGTGCCTCAGATGCTCCTCATAACACGGGTGCTTCAAATTAATTTCCAGAATTTTATTGTAGTTCGTTATCCTGTTCTGCACAAGTATTCACTGAGTTCATAGTGCTTTATTGGGCTGCAGTACATTATTCCCTACACAGTTTAATGATAGATATGCTAGTAAGAAGGAGGGTAATGAAGAGCCTGCATAGTGGCAGCTACGGGTTCCTATGTCAAAAATAATTTTATTACATTCCCTCTCAGTCATCTAATCTGTGCTTCTGCATTTTTCAGGTATTAGGTGTTCACGAATCATAGGGCAAAATGAGTACTGGGATGACTTTTATGGTAACTTTAAGAAAAAATTTCCAAGGAAATACAAGTTTATACAATTAAATGGCCTATTTGTCTGCCAGGCTCTTTTTCCCTAATATTTTCTAAATGTGTTGGCTAATTTCAAATTTATAGGAAATAGAAATTCATTAGTAACTGTCTTCTTATCGTTTTGTGGTAGTGACAAGGTAAAAGTGATGCCTGAAGTCAGGTGTTTGGAGTAGAGTCATAATACTCCTTAGTCTTCTGGAAATGCTGGTTCCTGGAAAAACTGTTGTCTCCCACAGAGCTGATCCCAATCTTTTCCACACTGATAATACAGTGAGGTGCACTGGGCTTGAGGAATGAACTCTTGAGTCTGGCACAGACTTCTATGCTAGCTTTTCTATCCCCTAGAGCAGGAACTGCCTTGAAAGTGGGTGCCATTGCTTTGACTTCAAATGATGAAAAGTCATCCTTGAAAACTGAGAATATATTTGATTTTATGATATGTTGCTGTTCTGACTGCAGGACTTCAGCATTAGCAAAAAGAAATGCATCTTTTTGACAGGGTGAAAAAATGATACTTGGCCATTTAGGCCAGGATGGGCTCTTCCAGACAGCTGGAGTTAGGAATATAAATGCTTAGGTATCATTTATGGATATCCACTTGTGTAAGGGCTCAGCAAGGATTCAGACTTATTCCTGGACTGTAACAAGTGAAGCAGCTGGGTAGGTTATTGGGTGCTTCTCAGGTTGCTTGTTTCCCAGCACCACTCCTACCTATTCTGGATTCAGTTTCATATAACTGGTCCCTTCCCTTCCCTTCCCTTCCCNGGGACATTTCCCATAACTGATTTTTAGATATATACCAGCAGCATACACTGTACTCATATTATTTTAAAACATTATCTTGGGCCCCTTCTTCCCCCCTTTAAAAGATAACAGGCTTTGATGAAGTGGGTTGCAGACAAGTTCAAACATGTCTTCTTCACCTTTTAAAATTTATTTCTAGAAATCTTTTTGGAGGAATCGAAGGATATTTGCAGGAAATTAAGCAAGTCTCCTTGACATCAGTATGTTTTGATTTAGTGCTGTGGTCTGTACAATGAAAACAAGTATTCTTAAGGCAAGGTGACAAATCTATGAAAAACATAACATCTTGTTTGCCAGAGTATCAGTTGTGATACCATTCTAGGATGAGTTTTAATTCCTTGTGTCAAAAAAAACAGAGTAGTGACATCACATTACCTGATGTTAATGTGGTTTCTTTCTTATGAATACAGATTCATTTGTTTGAAATTTCCTTTGTTGCAATAGAGGATCCTATTTCCAGGCAGGACAGAAGTTTCCTGCTTTTTGTTGAATAGTTTGCAGATACTTGGTTTATATCAAGTTGTAAGAATGTCCCTTAATCTTGCCTCAGTTGCCAAAGGCTCTTTCTTACATAAATAAATCATAGCCAAGAACACTCAGTGTCACTGAGCAGAAACCAGTACATAGCTTGTTCCTACTTCCAATGTGTTTACTGGACAGGTTCCTGCATCCTTATGTTATGGCAATTTCATTAAATGGAATAGGCCCAAGTGTTGGTACCTTGTTCACATGTCCCTATCATGTCTGCAGGTCAGTAGGTGAGCAGCCAGTACTTAGACATGGCCTGAAGTGCAGCATGGGTGAGGGAAACCTGCTGAGCATGAGTGTGTTCTGTCCAATCCATTGAAAAATCAAATGCAGAAAAATCCACAGGAGGCTCTGCAATAAAACCTCCTCAGATTATTAAAATATCTTTAATTTTACACATTTTCTTCATTTCAGCTTCTTTTGTTTTCACTGCACATTTACAAGTGTGTTAATTCAGGTTGGTGCATGAGCCATATATTTTTAGATATTGCTAACAATTTATCCTGAAGATATTTTTACAGGAAGATTGATCATCTTTTTAGTGTGTGTGCTACTGATCATCTGGACCCAGGATATGTTTGTAAAGACTTCCAGGTGGAGGCTTACAGCAAAGAGATGCTTTCCAGTGGGTTTGTGAGTGAAGGCTTACATAACTTTTTGCTGTTTAGACATAACTAGTTTAGTCCTTCTAGTTAAATATGTTTGTCAGAAAGTTCTTTGTAACTGTTGCTCTCAGTCTGAAGTAAGATAAATTAAAATGTACTGCTACTGTGATAGGAAAAGGTGTGATCTTTTGGATGAACTAGGAAATCCTGATAACATGCAGTCAATCTGAACATCATTAAACTTGACATTTGGCTTAATATGTATGTTGGCTACATAGCCTTAATGAACACCTGGATGCAACTTTTCTGTAAATGAAGTCTTTGGTGGTGAAACAATGGATGTTTAAGAGAATGTAATTGTAGAGAGGTGGACTTAATTGTTCTTATCAGCAGTGAATGTTTTGTTTCCTTGTTTTGTGCTTTTTCACCAGTTAGGAATAAAAGGTTTGAGGTATTTATATATAACTATTTGTTTTATATATATGTACACACACAGTATTTCCCTGTCTGTATAGCATTCAGAGCCATTCTTTGCTGCCAGAGGACACTAGGAAGTAAAGGTCATACTCTGAGACTCTAAAATCTCTCCCACCTCTCAGCAGTTCCTTGCATTTATCTGGGGTTTAATCATCTCTTCCAAACTTCAGTTTTCCTGTCAGTCCTTCAGATACAGATGACTTTCTGAGCTCAAGATCTGGAGTCCCATCCTAAATGAAAAGTACTATTTTGAAGCTTTGTAGGCTTCTTTCAAATACTTTGGTAACTGTCCAATTAGAGATTAAACAGCTCCTAAGTGGTATTCCTAACTGGAAAACCAGGAGAGGTCAGTGAGAAGCCTGAACTTCAAGCAAAATTGTATACTGATTCTTAACTTCAGTATATAGCATCTTTTCATAGTTTTCAATCCAGTGAACTTCTAGACATCAGTCTTATTCTGCAGCTGTTCTACCTCACAGTACAGAAAAGTTTGAAAAAGGCTAAATAAGAGCAGAAAGGAAAAAATGCCTGATGGTTCATATCTCTCTCTTGCTCTGAGGACAGAATAGCAGACATTACTATCACTAATAAGTTCTAGGACTGAAGAGAGTATAAGAAACTTCCCAGAAACTGTGAAGAGACAGAAAGGCTTCCTTTTGGCCAGTTACTCCAGCTGGGTAGAGCAACCCACTCAAGAATACCAGCAGCTTTCAGGTAGTCAGGGATAGGTAATGGATATGTCACTGGTGGACTTAACTGTGATTTCACTGATGGATTCATCTTTCACCCCTACTTATCTGTTCCACACTACACAATATGTAGCACAGCACTGATGTTTTCAGATCAATCTGTGAGAACACTTAAGTGTGTCCTGAAGTGCCTTGTTGAATCGACTTTAACACTGTAGAAACTAGAAAAATTTTTGGCAAAAATCTACTTTCCTTTTCTTACATGTCATAGCAACACAGTTTTCTAGGGTGTTAAATTCAAGGACACCTAGAGATATGTTCACAAATAAATACACTTGTGATGTTTTTGTTGGGTTTTGCTTTATTTTTTACTTAGCTGAGTAAATCTTCTTGCTCTCTGTTCCTTCTTTTTATGAGTAGTCTCATTCTCAGATGAAAGAAACCTAGGATTAAATAAAAAATATTCCAAGAACTTTCAGGTTTGCCTTTCATCCAACTGGTGGCATATTCATAATACTATCTAAGCTGCTCTGAAGGTGAGAGGTAAGAAGGGAGAACTGTACTGGGAACAGCTATTTAGTGAACTGCTCACCATAGTTAAAGCAATACTGCTGCCAACAGCAAACTTTAAACACAGCCTATGCAGGTTAACTCCCCAAAGGTAAGTTTGACTTCAAAGACACTTTTGAAAGAACTTTAGTCTTTAAAATCTTACCCAGTGGCTTGCTCTCTTTTTAATAATTTGATAAAAATATGTTTCATCAATGTTGTAATTGTTCGGTCCCTTTAATAATCTTTCTATAATCCTAATAATAATCCTTTCTTTTTTCCAAAGCAAGAAAAAACCTATATCTTGAAGCTAACATTTTTGTCACTCTTTAAATGTTATCAGTAACTTTATTTAGTAAGTCATCACGTACAAAATGCATCCCAGATATTTTCTTTATACTGAATTTGCTGATGCTGACCTTTAGATTGCTGTTGGTTATTTTTACTGAGGCGAGAAAGACTCCATCAATTTCCTGCAGCAAATTTCATCATAAATAGAATTTTTCTGTGTGTATGGTTGCAATTGGTATATGTCTAGAATTACATGGGATGGTGTATCAATGATAGTGGGAGTGTATTCAGCACCTGAATTAGAATTATATGGACTACTGTCTTGAGGAGCTACTTGGCAATCAGACTTAAAACTCTCCATGGAACACTATGCATCTGAGCAGACGTTCATAAATTTAGTAAGAACTAATATTTCAATTTCAGGACTTTTCTAGTTATTTAACACTATTAGTATTCTCTTTATAGCTTTTTTAATCTATACTGAACTAGGCATAGATCAGTAGATGGATGCATTAGGTAATTATTTTTCTACCAGCAGTATAATTTGGACATGAAACTATGCTGTGGCATACCTTTGCAAGCTGCTGGTGGCTACATGATGGGTAGAGCCAAAGTAGTGACCAGGCAGTAAAAATCAGTTGTCAGATAGAGAGGGAGATGGAAATCTTAAGTTTTTGCATCCTTTCATTTTTTCCTTTTTTTTCTTGTTAATTCTCTTTGATTTTCTTTTAATTAGAAATACAAAGTTCTTTAGATCTTTAGTTACTTTTCTACCTTTATTAGTACATTTTGTTAAAAAAGTTTGCTAAGGATACAGGGTTTATGCAATCGTAGTGTTTCTGTCTTGTAGCTTTTTCTGCAGTAACATTTAAATCTTTTGGATAAGTTCCAGAAATTTGACAGACAAGTGTAAGTCTGAAATTGCGTTTATAGGATCCTAGGATACTTCATTTGTCAAAGGGCCTTGAGAGATCTTTCGTGCAACCTCCTGCTCAAAGCAGGGTCAGCCAAGGCTTCAGAGCAGGTTAGTCAGGGATTTGTCCTGGTGGATCCTGAAATCCTCCAGTGGAGGAGATGGTGTATCTGGGCAACCTGCAGCACTGCTGATGTTGAGAAAACTTTTACTTATACACAGGCCAAACCTTTCTGTTTTCACCTTTTCCCTGTTTTCTGTCATCCCTGTTTCACACTCCTGTGAAGAGCATGTCTGTGGGAACATCAGCATTGCTGAGCTGCTGTTAATCCCTCAGAGCTGTCTCTTAACCACAGTAAACAGGCCCAGTTCTCTCAGCCTCTTCTCACAGGGCAAGTACTCCAGCTCTGACCACCATGAGTGGCCTCCACTGACCTTGCTCCATTTTTTCAGTGTCTTTCCTGTTCTGGGGAAGAGAGGGCAAGTATGGCTCCAGTGTTACACGTACATACAGTTTAATGAGTACCTACTAACGGATACAGTCACTTTTCTACATTTTCTCTGTGTTCTGTACAATAGGCAGCCTGATAGATGATAATGACCATAAAGTCCAACAATAAAAAATACCTGCATTATGAATTAAACTTTTAATGGATGCTGTATTTTCAGACATGCTCAAATTGAAAAGACCTTCAGTGCCTTATAAGATGGAATCTAATCATAAGGGAAGAATCTGTAAATGACTTGATTTTATCAATATGGATGCTTTCAGCAGTTCCCCAGTATAATTAGATCTTGCATAAAAGTATTTGTTTTGTTTTCAATCTGTAACATGACAAATCAATGCTTTCCCCTCCTGAGAAACACTAAATACCCATTTTTGTTCCTTCTCATACTATGCCTGATTTTGCAGTTCTCTGTCATTCCTTTTTGACTTGCCTTTCAAAGTTCTTTCTGAACATTACTTTACTAGCCACTTGTCTTACTTGAGAGCCAAGGTGATTCAGCTTGAGTTAATTCAGTTACAAAGCTTTCGGTGATCTTGAGTAGACAAATTCAGTTTGTATCTGTCTACAAGAAGTGTCATAAACATGTAGATTTGACCCACAATTGTCTAACAGGTATTAAATCCATCACTGGCAGAGGTATTGCCTTCCTTGTGTCTGATGTAATAAGAATTATTCCCTTATCCTCCCTGAATCATCCCAGCTAGCTGTGTGACTTAAGGAGTATGTGTACATAAAGTCAAGGAATGTTGTTAATGTGATGTGTGTGAATGTTTCTGGGTGAGTGTAGTGAGCCAGTGGCTAATTTTTCAGTGCTCATGGCTGATTGTACTGTCTTATAACCCCTCCCAACTCCTGTTAGACACTCAATGTTTTTACTTCTAAATTACCAGTTCTTAGGAGTCTGGATGTCGTTTTCATTACTGGAAACCTCTTAGGATGTTTCTTTCTCATGAATTAACTTAATTTGTCCAACTATTGAGCCATCTGCCTTTTTTTTTTCCCTGACTCAAAATCCAATAGCCTTGCTTTCAGTTAAAATGTAATGCCTTATAAAATGAGCCTTCGTGTATGTTTTCAGTATTTCCTGTTTCTAAAAGTATGCTGGGATTTTTTGTTAACACCATTGTAGGTATTCAGAGTTTCAAGTGTGTGATTTTTTAATGAACCTTAGATTAAAAAAGCTTTCTGTAAATTAGAGCTGTCAGTGATTTAGTGATTGTTATTTTTCACTGGCATTGTCTCATTCTTCCTCTTGCAGTTCAAACAGTCTTTCATTAACCTGCAGAAAAAGTGTATTTCTTCAAGTACTAGATAAGCTTGATATGCATAATAGTACATGCATGCAAGAAGTGGGTGATACTCCCATTCTGGAAATCATGCCCATTAATAGAAACATATGATTGTTTCAGAGGGCTTGACCTTGTTAACAGCAGCCTATGGTTCTTGATTGAAGCAGTGCCAGTACTGCAAATGCAAAGGCAAGAAAAGCCAGATAGGTAAGGTGCAAGATAGGCTGCAGAATTCCTTTAAGTGGGAGGCAAATGTTGACAGCAGAAAGGATTGTGTAGATTTAATTTTTTTGGTGGGTTGGACAGACTGACAAGAAGAACATTATTTTTTGAAGAGTTTTGACATTACTCTTAAATGTAGCAAAAGGATGTTTTTACTCTGGGTTGCCTAATTTTAATAGAAAAAATATATTCGTGAGAAAAGTTTTGTAATAAGTGTCAAGGACTTTGAAGAGAAATATAATTAACATAATTTTATTGGCACTGTAAGAGTAAAACAGAGAACACTGAAAAAGAGCTACTAACTTAGCTTTCCATTTTATAAATCCATGAAAGAAAAAGAAGCTACTCCCCTCAAAAAAAATCCACATAAACGAGCTGACGATATTTTCAGAATTTTACAGCACAAAGTCTGGAGATAGCTGAAGATTAATTTTCATAGGGAATAATATCTCTAAAAAGATATAGGTAGAAATGTCTTTTTGTCTCTGATATTTTTCTAGTGGGGGCCTCTTTTTGCATGACTGAAGTATGCATGTTTTCTTCCAGTTAAGAGGGATGAGATACGTGTGTATTATACAGAAGCAAGTGCAAGAGTACTGTGTTAATGGTAAAAGGCAAAAAATGAGGCATGGCCTTCACCACAGGCTGCAGAAGAATCTTGGCTCTGGTGCCTGGAGCATCTCCTCCCCCTCCTTCACTGGCCTTGATGTCTGCATAGTTGTTCTCACTCTGCTCTTCTCTGGCCACAATTACAACTGTCCCACCATTTTTATTTTCTTTCTTCTTAAATATGTTATCACAGAGGCATTACCAACATACATTACCAGCAGCATGTCCATCTTTGGAGCCACCAGGAGTTGGCTCTGCCAGACAATGAAGAAGCTTCTGGCAGCTTCCCACCAGAAGCCACCTCTATAGGGCCCTCCACTTCCAAAGCCAGGCTATGCAAACCTAATACAACTGGTCACAAAATCCTGTACTGCCTTTAGCTTTCTGTAAGCAGCAGCACACATTCCTCTGCACCAGGAACACAGTCTGCAGCCAGCAGCAAAACTACCAAAGTCGAGCCTTAAAGAGCTGTCTGCACTCTCTCAGGACAGCGCTTGGGCTACCACCAGTGCCAAGGACCATCCTGGGGCAGATGAGTGAAACTGGAGTGTGTTGGCATGTTCCAGCTGTCAGGGGCAGATGGTGACTGACCTTTTTGACATGTACAGGAATGTACTCAAAATCTGTGTGGCTGAGGTCTTGGGCCACCATCTGTCAGTGGCTCTGCTTGAGCAGGGGAGGTTGGACTAGACGACTTCTGGAGGTCCTTTCCTGCCTCCACTGTTCTGTGGTTCTGTGACTCAAAACACACTAAAAGGGGCTACGAAAGCCCATCCAGATTTCATGACATGGGAAGGTTTGAATGATTCCATATGCTCATGAGGATGCAGGTTTGTCTCCCAGAAGTCAATTGTCCATGTGGCAGTCACCTTTTTTTTTTTTTCCTTTGGGAGATTTATCAGTGACTGCACAGAAAAGAGACAAGCTAAAGAAAGCATGAGGGGCACAATGAGTGCAACATTTCATTAAAGGCATCGGTTCTGGTTTTGTAGCATGTGTTGCAGGTAACCATAGTTTTCCCAGTTGGCAAGTCACAATTTACAACCCAAGCAACTAGCTGCCTGTCAGTACTGTGAGCCAGCAATCTGGCAGTTTGATTCTGGCCTGGATCCCTTCATGAGATTGTCTTAATGCTTCTTTTCTGTGGTGGTGCTAGTCATGGAGTGACACTAGGAGTGTACACAGTAGAGGCCGACTGTAGTTCAATACAAAAATGGAATACAGTTTATCTTGCTCCAGTAATTAATATATTGCCTCTGTCTTTTGAGAAGACTCCTCTTTTTGTTCTACTCTTACTTGAAAGTAACAATTCTTGGCACACCACTGTTTTTTGATGACTTTGGTAGTCTTTGGCCATGGTCTGAAGAGCCTGTAGCCTGTACTGCCAACTGGGCATTAAACCTGAGGCTTTGTACAGGGCATACCACAGGGACAAATTTCTCTATGAAGGCTCAAAGTCTTTAAAGAAGAAGGAGAAGGAAAAGCTTTTCAGGGGCTTGCTACCAGGCATTAGATTTAGATTGGCATTACAGGCAGTGCCTTTGAGATGGAGTAATGGTAAGTTGACTTCACTTTTCACTGCTACCTTGTGAGAAGAGTGGTAACAGGAGAAGTTACTCTGGGGGATATTTGGGATAAAGCATAAGAAAACAGGTGTGGAAGGACAAGAGATTTCCTAAGTCATTCGTGTCTTTGGTACGAGGGCAGAAAGGAGAAAAAGTTGATCACACTGTGGAAACCCAATATAGGGAGAAAAACTCACATCCATACAAAATCTTCAGTACCCCATTTTATACACAAATGTGTACCATAGAACACAATGACAAAAGCAGAACTGAATTTTTATGCCTGTTATCCCCTAACCTGAAAAGGCCTTGCAAGGGTGTCTTTAGATTTTCAGATGCATTTTGTGATGGAAAATAGATCCTTGGCACCAGGCTTGAGCATTGGATTTGACTTTATTTTTGCAATTGTAAGTAGGGGTTGTTTTTGTCTAAAGTAGCATCATTCCTGACACTGGCAGCAGGGCATACAGGAATTCCCTTGTTGGTAGGGTGTGCTGCCAGGCTTGAGCCTGGCATGGCCGCGGGACCTCCATGGGGATCAGTTCCTTGCCACCTACGGTTCAGTGTAAGTAACCTGACGTGCCTGCTCATGATGCTCACTCCACCCCAAGGAGGTTGGGATGTCCAGTTCAGGTCTCGGAGCTTGCCCCTCGTTATGTTCCCTCCTCCTCAGATTCTCCTGCGGTGTTTGGTGCCGTGCGCCACGGGACCTCCCCCGGGCTTGGCTCCTTGGCGCCTGCGGATTAATGAAAGAAACTCGGCGTCCTTGCTGAAGGCGCTCACTCCTCCTTGGGGAGGCATGAATGTCCTGTTCAATCCTTAAAGACTGTCTCTCTTCCATCCTCCTCGGATTCTCCTTCGGGGGCAGTGTGCTGCAGAACCTCCCCAGGGTTCGGCTCCTTGCCACCCGCGATTCTCTGTAAGAAACCCGGCGCCCCCGCTGTTGGCGCCTGCGCCTCTCTGAAGAGGCACGGATGTACCAGTCGTTCCTTAGAGCTTCTCCCTCATCGCGTTCCATCTCCCTTAGATACTCCCTCAGTGTTTGGCTGTCAGTGCTGCGTGACCTCTGCCGGGACCGGCTCCTCACCCTCGGTTCTATGAAAGAAACCTGGTATTCCTGCTGACGGCGCTTGCGCCTCCTTGACAAGGCGCGGACGTGTCCTTTGGTCCTTGGTGCGTGGCCCTTGTCACGAGCGGTGTTCTGAGCCCTGCTCTGCTGGCGTCTCCTCCTGCTGGAGTGGTTGTAGCCCTGGGCCTCCTGGACCCTGCCATGGCCATCGCGATCCTGCCTTGGATACGTGCTTCGCCTCTTCTCTTGGGCCCTGCCACGGCTGCCACCACGGCTGCCACCACGGCTGCCACCTCGGCTGCCACCACGGTTTCTGCTGTAAGACTTGCGGTGCTGGTGTCCTGAGGAACAGCGCCACCACCTTTCTGCAGAGCGGGATCCAGCTCGCCCTCCTTGAGTATGGCTGGCAGAGCTGGTGGACTCCCCAGTGGAGTACACCTCAGAGTTACTGTCTCCCACCATGTGGAATGTGTCTGGGAAAGGCGACTGACATATTAGGCCCTCCACTCTTCTGTGCAGCCACTCCACCATGCAGTAAAAACAGAACGGGTGCCGACGCCAGCGCACAGCGGCGTGGTCATTAATGGCATCCTGGCAGATTGGGCACCTTAGGTTCTCCGAAACACCTGAACGTGCAGCTTGGGACACCTGGCTGGTGCTGGCAGCAGTGGAAGAGGTTTCTGCCAAGTCTTCCTCCAAGGCCATTTTGCCCTGCAAACCAAAGAGATAGGTTGATGTGTCCCCTCGTGCTGAGGGCACAGTCTTCAGCTTGGCAGCAAAGCTGCCGAAGTTAAGCATTAAAGAACTGCCCACTCTGCCTCAGGACAGCACTTGGGCTGCCACCAGTGCCAGGGACCATCCTGGGGCAGATGAGTGACACTGAGGTGTGTTGGCATTTTCTTGAGGCAGGATGGTAACTGACCTCTCTGATGTGTGCAGGCAGGAGCTAGGAAGCTGGGAAAGGGATTCCTGGCCTCTCAGCAGCTGCAGCCAGAGCCTGGGTGCATGGCAGGTTGGGACCAGCACCTGAGGCCCTGCCAGTGTCCTTGTCCAGAAAATCCTCTCTGTGCCCTCAGAAAGCACACAATACGATGGGGGTCCTTTTTCCCCCCACCTGCAGATGTCTGTCCCTAGTGGAGGAGGACAGACACTGTGGCCTTTTGGGGCTTCCCCAGGCATCCAAAAGGCTTGTTGTCACATGTGTCACAATGACTCCCTGGTGACATCACGGGGCTTTCAGCGACTACACCCAGAAGACACACGCTCCATCTCCAAGTAGTAAAAACTTCCAAGATGGCTCATCTCACGTGACTTCCCCACTGTCAAGCAAAATAGTAATGCCATATTTTTCATATAAATTCACAGGTTTCACTGATCATACCCAACCCTAAGTTCTGTTTTAGAAAGAAACCATCTCGAGGCATTTCTTACTCTTCAACTTTGCAGGTCAAGAGAGGTGATACTCCACTGGAGCAGTCTGTCCAGTGTCTCCCCAGCATAAATATATGGAATATTGGGGAACATTTCTTTTTTACTGTGAGGGTGACCAAGCACTGTCAGGGTGCTTGTGGAATCCCCATCCTTGGAGATGGTACTCAAAAGTTATGTGGCCGTAGTTGCCACTGCTCCTTGGTGGAAATCTGATGTCCCAACTGTCCCTGCTGCCTTCTGCTGCAGTAGTTTGTGCCCTATGGTTCTGGGGCAGCCAACATCAGCCCCTAAGCCTTCCTCTGTCAAGGGAAAAGAGTCTCCAATCCCTCCAACATGAGACATGCACAGACTGGAAAAGCCCTCTAAGAACTCCACTGTAAACCAGAAAACCCCCAAAAAACCCCACCTGGCATTGTACTGTAAGTGAAGATGAAATACACTTTAAAATTTGTCCAATATTTGTATTATAAGTCCTGAACCTGTGGATTTCTGGCTGAAATTTGTCTAATCTAGCAGCTGACTTTTTTTTTTCAGCCTAGTGCTAATTTTTGACTCATAGTTCTAATATCTAACATGTCACCCTACCCTGCACAGTGTCAGGGGAGGTTCAGGTTGGACAGCAGGAACCATGTCTTTACAAAAACAGTTACCAGGCATTGGAATGGATTATCCAGGGAGGTGGTGAAATGACTGTTACTGGAAGTATTTAAAAGACATGTAGATGTGGCACTTAGGGATGTGGTTTTGTCGTGAACTTGGCAGAGCTTAATTAACAGCTGGACTTGATCACCTTAAAGATCTTTTCCAACTTAAACTTCTGTGGTTCTTGTGCAATGTATCTGTACATGTAGATTGACTTTCCTCACTTGCCTTTTAGAATTATCTCATTTAGTACTGTGTTCACAATACGGTTGGAAAATTCCTTAATTTCATTTAGTACTTGCTGTGCTTGTAATACTTTTCTTTCTTTATGTACCTTTGTCTTTCCCCTCTGTACCCTCATAGCACAACCCTTTGTATAACTGCATTGGATCTATTTTCAAAGAACTTTTTATCTATTAAGCCTGCACAAAATAAGTATTTTACTTACTTAATTGATGCTTGCTGCTTTCCAGATTAATCTTCCACTGAATGCAACATACCACATCTTTTCCCATGTATTCAAGTATTTTAGGATAATGAAATGTTCTTCTGATGATTTTGGTGATTATAAATAACTTTTTAATCCTAAATTATTGAATGTGTATCCCATCTGAAGTCTTTCAGGTGTGTTTTCTGAGAGGTTATAAAAGAGCTTATGACTGTAAGATTAGAGAACTGTCTGCTAGTGTAGGTTTAAATAAATTATTTGATCTCATAAGAGCAGTATAAACATTAACAAATCATGACATGGGTGGTTCTTTTCAATACATTTTTCCTTATGTTTGTTAGAAGTCAAAGGAACTTGTATAGGAGCGTTAGAGCATGCTGTGGCTGTGTAACTCCTTTCCACTCTCACTTTCCAGTCCTTGAAGCAGCATGTTTCTGAGACCCACAGCTGTCCCTTTCCAGCTATAATTCAGTTATAATCAGCTCATTATAAGCATTGCCATTTTCTGTGCTGTCAACAATGTTACTGCTGCAAAAGCAGCTTTTTCAGTAATACTTGTGCTGTCAGGGAGCTCTCAGGCACTGCGTAAGATGTTCTTTGCAGGATGATTAATTCAATTATTTGGTGTTATCCATTGGTTATAGACCTTTAGGGAATAAAGAATTCAGAACTGTTTGACCTGAGAATATATTTTTGTTTCTTTTTTTTATTTTTTGTAAATTCAAGAGTGTTCTACAAATTAGCAATTTTGNACATTCCAAAAATACATTAGCTCTAGATATATATATATATATATATAATGATTTTTACTGCATTTATTAATTGACGAATCTTTCTGAGCAAGAGTTGACTTTATTTCTTAACTTATGTATATCCTTCAACTGATTCAGAAGTATTTGAATTGAAACTTAGTAACAACAAGATGTTTCTTTTTGCTGGTATTTGCACTGAAAGTTAGCCATTGCAGTTTCTTTTTGCTGGTATTTGCACTGAAAGTTAGCCATTGCAGTTAGAATCCAGTTTAGTTCTGACAGGTCACATTTACAAAAAGTATCAAGCTATGAGGATATTTTTCCCTTTAAAAGACTGATAGCTGGAATTGTAAGCCTCATCTATTGCTGCTCCTGCTGAGATCATTTGGCTTCCCTTTCAGCTGGGGGAAGAATTAATTGTGGACTGTCACCTCTGCCTCTCAGCACTGCCAACAGTGCAGGTTCTCTTAAAGAGAGCAGTCCCTGACACATGAGTCAAACAGCTCAGGTGTTCACTGTACACTCTGGATAGGAATGTGTAAGTTTAAACTTCCTGAGGATGACAAATACCATGTCACTGATTGTTCTGTTTCCTGATATTTTTCAGAAATGGAAAAATTTCAGGGTTCGGAAGGCAAGAAGGAAGATGAAGAAAAGAAATATCTTGATGTTATCAGCAACAAAAACATAAAGCTGTCAGAGAGAGTTCTGATCCCTGTCAAACAATATCCAAAGGTACTGTAAATCTAGTCTAACACTTGTTTAATATTCATTAATATAATGATGAAAAACTTACACACACCCATTTTTATTGACTCGTAACACGCACGCTTTGTGATAGTTAGAAAAAAGAAAAGAAATTTAGCTCCTATTTAAATTTACCTTTTAGCTATTACATATTTTAGCTTCTGTCTCAGGGCCTTTCAGAAAAACAGTGAGTGAGACTTTTTTCAAATTCAGGTAGATTTTGTAGACGGTCCTTAAGCAGACTGATGAGTTTTTTTCTCAGTTGCTTTTTTTCACGTATATTATCCTTTTATAAAGTAAAATACCAGTTACCAAAGAAAATAATGTTTCAGTAACTCTGAAAAGCTTCCTCATAGAAGAGTTGGGAGATTTTCACAGGTTTAATAAGTTTTAAAAGATCAAATGTCAGGATTACTGCAGATTGTGACTGACAATGTTCATTGTTGTTTATAAAAATCAAATGTCTTAGCAGCTCAGACTTTCTTATTATTTCTTAATGCTACATACAGTAATTTAGAAAAAGGATTTTATTTCTTGCAAAATTTAGCTGCTTGTTGGAAGGTATGGTTTTATTGTTTTTTATAAGAGACTACTGATTTTTTTGGAACTTGGGTGTTTGTTTGATTTTCTTCTAAGTTTTTTATTTTACATAAACAGTTATTCTAATAGTATTCATACTGAAATGATAAACATCTCCATTTGTCTCCAGAGTATTTTTTCCTTGCTGATTTATTATCACATGGTATTTGGTTCACCATTAGCCTTGATTACACTTTGAGGTTTTTGCTTTATACTTTCATCAGAGCAATAAATTACAATTGGTAAAAAGCTCATCAAACTAAATGAAAAGTGTAAAAAAATTGAGATTCAATGATTCCAGCTGACATTTACCTCCTGACTAGTGAATATAAAACTGAGATAATGTAATAATCCAAATAGTAAAGACCTTAGAAACACATACAGTGCTATAAGGAATTACTTTATTGCTGCATAGGCTAAGGTGCTTTGCCTTGATTTGTGGTATTTTGTGTAAATGCTGTAGGTGACCTGAAGTTCTTAGTCAGGATGTAATAGTGCTGTAACATCATAGCACAGTGTGGTAATTATTCAGAATACTGTTTGATGAAGACAGTAGAATAAAAGACAAACTATTTAAAAGACAAAACACTATCATCTATCCAATATAACACCTGAATATGATTAAATTAGCTTCATTTACTTTAATGAACTTGTCATATTAATGAATAGTAAAAGATATAAGGCATTTTTTACAGCTTTTGAGCAGTGGAACAAAAAAAAATCAGTGTGATGGAAATGAAATACTTATTCAGTAATGCAGAATAATCTCTTGCAAGGTTTCTGTAGTTGATTTACTAGCAATATTCTGTGCTTGGCATGGAACTATTCCCAGAACTGCAGGTTTCCTGATACCGTCTCTAGGAACCATCTTTCAAGGATTGCATTTGCCCTTTGTATCAAACTGCTGGTTGCTGTGATCTAGTGTCTTGTCTTTTCTTGACAATTGTATACATTACTCAAATCACTACAAGTGCTTGCTTCAGATTGCTTTATAAATAATGAAAAAAAAGTAGGAAATAATTAAAAGAGGATTAGTTTTATATATTTGGTAGAATATGGTAATAAGAGCAGTTCATCAGACTTGTATTTCTAAAGAGTTAAGATAATTACCATATGATTTCACATGAGAGTCATTTATATTTGAAAGACTATTATTTTAAGTCATTCATTCATTGTTTGCTGATAAGCTTTTTCAGGCAGTGCTGGGTAAGCAGGGTTCTGTAAATCTGAAGAAAGTGTCCAAGTGTATAAAATTATGGAAAAAAAATTCTGCCCAGTTAAAAACCATCTAAACCAGTTTGCAGGCTCCATATTTAGGAATGAGGGCAGCTCTTGGAAGACATTTGCTCTTACTTTAACTTCATGTAGAAATATAAATTGCTTCAAGGGAACCCTTGGCCTAAAAATTTATTATGGTCTGTAGGCTAAGCTTCAGTGACAGCTGTAGAGTTAGCAGCAATATTTTAAGGTTTGAGCAAAAGTTAACACAAAAGGTTTATAGTGGCTAAAGAGCTCTTGAAGTTGCAGAATAAGTATTATGAAATTGTCTCTACTCAAGTGTCCACAGTCTGTTGCAGACAACAGGAAAAGAATATGAAAAGCTGTGATTAGCAACAGATGTCTTGTGTTACCAGCTCTGGTAAAGACTCAGGCCTCTTTCCTCTGCTCTAAAACAGAAATTTAAAATAGAGACAGGGTGTTAGTTGATACTTCAGCAGTGATCTTTTCTGAGATTAATTATCTTAAATACCAGAAGCCCAGGTAAAACCAGCATCTCATTTACACACAATCCAGCTATTTTTAATGCAGTCAAAAATTCTCTTAAAACAGCGATGCAATGTCTTTGTTGATCCTTTTTTCTGTCCCACAATGCCTTTCTTTTTTACTTTCATGATATGTGAATTCCAGCTAAGACTTGCATGAAAATACCTCATTTTTTTGTATAAAAAGAATTCAGCACAGATCAGTTTGAATGTATTTCAAATAAATCTGATATGGGAAGAGAGTGGGTTATTTAAAAAAAAAAAAAAAGAAAGAAATGGAAAGTCTGAAATTATCTTCTTGCTGAAAAACAAAAGTGACAGTTTAGATCCTTGGTGAGAAACTTTGTCATTTGCATGGCAATACAGAATTTTGCCATTCACTTATCTGTAGTTTTTCTTCGGTTGTTTTCTATAATTCCTACCTTTTTCTGTAATAACTTGTTTAAGGAGCATCTAAACTGGGAAAAACTGGGGAATTTGTTCCTTTGCACCGTTGAGAAATTTGAGAGCTTGTTTAAAGCCTTAGCTTTATGTAGCACATAAAATAGGAAATTTTTGTTTGCAAACTTGTCCAGTACACATTGTAAGTTAAAATGTTGCTGACTTTGGTTAAATTCTGCCCCCATTATCCCTGGCTTCAGCTTAGCTGGATTTTAGCCATTAAGGAATGGCTCAGTTTGTTAATATCTTTTGCTTTCTGTGAGTGCAGATATATGAAACAGCTGACAAGCCAAAAATAAACAGTATGTGTATAAAAGTCTTAAATATTGCAGTGCATCTGTCTTGGTTTGACCTCAACCAGCAACCAAGCTCCATGCAGATACTCACTCACTCCTACACCAGTGGGATGGGAGAGAGACAAAATGGTGACAGTGGGCTGAGACAAGACAGTTTGATAGCTAAAGCAAAAGTTGTGCATGGAAGCAAAGCAAAACCAGGAATGTCTTCCCATGGATAGGCAGGTGTTCAGCCATCTCCAGAGAGCAGGGCCCCAGCACATTTAATGGTGACTTGGGAAGACAAATGCTGTCACTCCAAAGGTCCCCTCCTTCTCCCACCTTTATATTCTGGGCATGACACTGTGGTTTGGGATATCCCCTCGGTGTTTGGGGTCAACTGTCCCAGCTGTGTCTCCTGACAGCTCCTTGAGCACCCCCAGCCTCCTCTCAGCTCAGGTGGGATGAGGAGCAGAAAAGCCTTGACACTGTAAATGCTGCTCAGCAATATCAGAAACATCGGCACAGCCCCAGACTTCGAAGAAAATGAGCTCCTCCCCAGCCAAAACCAGCACAGCATCTTTTACTATTTTAAGGGTTCAGTGCCAAATATTATTAGTTTATATTGTTTTATGCTTCATAAACTCATGACTTTAGGCAAATAACTTAGACAAACTCAACAGTGCTAAAGAATTCATTGTAAAGGGTGAACTTTTCTGGTATTATTCTGTCTTTAACATCTAATTCAGATGAGTAATATGACTTTTATTTAGCATTCCCATTCTTTCATGTTTTGCTTCTCAAACCTGATGGTTGCTATTGTGCTTTCAAAGTAACTGTTGTCATATTAATCATCTGCAGGTTATTTGTGTGTTTTGTTCACTTCTAAGTAAGATAGGAAGTATAAGATATACTAATTTGTCCATTAAATGGAATGACAAGAAAATAGAAGATTTCTAAGGAAAATGGGGCCTGGGCTGTTAGTCAGCTGAATGAGTAGCCATGACTTCTCTCTGATTTATATTGTTTTAATGAAATAGGTACCTTGTTGTTGCATAAAACAGAAGGAACATTTGATCTGTCACTAATCCTGTAGATGTTTCAGGAGACTAAAAAAACTCCAACATTTTTGTAAGAGAAAAAAGAGCTGTGTGTCTAACTACAGAATGCAGATCTTTACTTGCCCTGCCAGTATTTTTTTTCTTCTCTGTAAGACAAGAAAAGCCTTTATACTTCTCAAGATACTAGAATTTAGACTGATGCCAAACTAAATGTAAAGTTTTCACTGGTTCTGTATTTCTACTGAGTTCTTTAAAGACAAGCCTGGACATTGGAAAGCAGAAAATTATTAAGGGTGTTGTACTGAGATTGATCCTGCAAATAGTTGTATAAATAAAGAATCCTTTCTCATATATATTGAAAGATTTCTATCCCTACCTGGTCTTAATGAAATAACTGAACATGCATCTTTGTAAAAAATGATGCTTTTTACTTTATGAATGTATGGCAAAGTTTCAAAATTCCTCAACTGAGGAGTTGAGGACAATTCAGTTTTCATATTCAAGTGTAATTGTAGCTCAGAATCTCTGATCTACACAACACCAGGAATAATAAGGGCAAAACCTTCTTTAGGTACTCTGTTTAATCTGGAATTTATTAGTATTTGATTTTTTTCATTAACTTTCAATTTCTGGAGTCACTGATATACAGAAAATTATTCTAGAAAATTTATATAAAGTGTTTTAATACTTAAGGTTCATAAAAATCTAATGAAATGGTACTTGAATAAATGTTATTCAGTGATGAAAGAACAGGCCCTATTAAGCACTCAGATATTAGAAGAAGGATATTTGAGTTTTCTAATATTTCATTTCTGCTTCTTACCAAATTCCCTATTAATTATATTGCAAATATACTAGCAGAAATACTTCAAAATTCAAATTACAGTTTTTCAGTATTGTTGACTTTTTTCCTTCAAATAAATAGCTGTAACCAAGGTATTTAAATCACTTCTTTATGAACTGACCAACTAATTCTGAAAAGTGAAATGAAATATGTGCACTGTTGAAAAGAGAAAAGTTGGAAAAGGACTTATCTTCCTGTACTTAAGCTGAGAGAAAAGGCAAAACCTCTCAAACCTCAAAACCTCATTCTACTTCTCCAAAATTTTCTTACAAGTGTTGCAATTCTGCTCTTCAGTGCAGCTTTTCAGTTTTTCTAATTGTACTCAAGAACCAAAATAGATATGAATCTTCTGTTCCATTTAATGACAAAAGGCATTTGGAAAAGTCAGATAAATATTTTAGCTGTCCTTTCAGTAAAACACATGAAAAAATATCACACAAATTTTGTTTTCCTGACTTAGGAGCTGATCTTTCCATCCATCTCTCTACTTACCTTTTCCAGGAAAGTTCAGGAAATGAACCCTGAGTCTATAATGCTTCTAGGGCCGATGCCAATCTTGCAGAGCTCTTGAATGGTTACAGGAAATACCTTTTATTATATAAAAAAAATTTCTGTCCCCATTTTTGTTAATGCTTTATTTGTTTTCATAACCCTGCTGTTGAAATCAGCTCCCACAGCATCAACTACCTTCTTTATCATGCTGGGAAATTCTGCTCTGTACAGACCTCTTTAAAAATTGTTTCATAAACTTGTTCCTGACTGCAGAGAATAAAATGTATTCCAGATAGAATTTCAAGATCTGCCTTTCTGTTTCATTTAACTGTCCGTGGCTGTATAAATCTTTAGGAATGTAATTAAAAAAAATTAACATAGTGAAAAATAAGTAGTACAAAAAATATTCCCAACATTAGGGCTTCTTTCCCTGCCTTTGATTGCATGATGGTGAAAGATTTCTCATGAGGTATCTTTCCTTTATTTATACATGGAAATACATAGTTCAGCCTTCATCCTTTATTGTTTTCTTCCTTAAACTCATTCTTAAAATTACAAGCAGGGATACTAAATTGCTGCTGAGTGTTTTACTGGAATTTACTCAGTGCTGTTACAGTGGAATGTGGTATTGCCTTCCATATTTCAAGGCAGACTTTTGGAGTAGTTATAATTTATCATTTCATATTGCAGAGCACTCAAAGGCCAAAACTAAGATGGAGATACCCTTTGTGCTCAATACACTTAATAATTACACTGGTCTTTCTCCAAGGAGCTGACAGTCTAGAAAACATAACATAAGTAGAAAACAGGACAAATAAAAACATGAGCAGGAGAAAGGTGGTAGCAACTGTGTGAAATACAGACAAGTCTTAGCCACTCCCCAGTGGGAATGTTGATCTTGGCTCTTCTTTTCTAAGCCACCAAAACTCTTATATTCCTCTCTGATCTTCTTTATTATTCTTACTTTGGGATGAAAGAAAAATATAATTTGTAACATCACTTTAATGAAGTAAGTTTGAGGGTGGGCAGGAATTCACCCTACTTAAAGGAACAGCTCTAATGAGGAGCATGCTTTCATGTTAATGGTTCACTGGTGGTGTATGATTGATTGTGGACATGGGCTTCACCTACACCCTAAGGTGTTTGGGGTTTTCTTTGCAATTACAGCAGTGTTGTTTCTTTCTCTGTTCAAGGTATTAATGGATGATTTGGGGGCTAAATTTTGTCTTCAGTATCAACAGTAAAAGTTCAGTATTTTCAAAGGAATCTGCTTTTGGAATTTGAGGGGAGTTCAGCAAGTCTCTTGGTGGTTTATTATAAGAAATAGAACTTATCTCACTTCCATTTATCTGTGTTGCTTTTTAAGAATAAAAAAGGTAGTGAACAGTAAAAATTAAAATTTGTGTCTAAAAACACAGTGAATCATATCTGCTAAAGCTTTCAAACTGGAGCTATGCTTCATGAGAACTGTAAAGCAAACTGTTGGTTAGAGTGAGATTTTCCACGGTAGCCTTGACTTTGGCAGGAGCAGAACTAAGCCAGTACAGCCAGTGTTCTGATCACCTATTTGTGATCAGCTTTGGATGACTTGTTACTACTTTTTGCCTTCTAGCTTTTAAGAGAAGTACTTGCAAATTATGTTAGTTATCATTTATAACATCAGCATCTTAAAGTTGCAGAGCAGGAGAAGGAAAGACTTTATGGCAAATTGGTTCTATTACATGGCTGGGCTTTTCTATGTCCTTAAAAATTCAAGTTTAAAAAGCTCATAATGTGTGCAATCAATAGGTAGAACATCATTATCCTATCTACACTGCTTCTAGCACAAACCCCAAACACAGCACCTTACTGTCTGTTATGAACAAAATTAACTCCAGTCAGCCATATCAAATACAGCTTTTCCATTTGAAATGCTGCTATCATATAAGATGGGAGATTTTTCTTATTTTAATTGTGGTACTATTTTGTACACATATTTATAGTAATAATAATAATAATAATAATAATAATAATAATAGTAACAATGTTTTTAATGTGGAAATATAGTGCAGTATAAATGTCATGCTTTTTTTTTATGTTACAGTCTTCTTATGTGTTAGTAGAGAATGAAAGAACAGTAAACTGGTAACTTAAAGCAAAGTAGTAGGGTTTAAAGAATGTTTTGGAAACTTGTTAAAGTTGCTATTAAAATAAATATTTACTTCCTTTCGAACATTGAAAAGATCCAGTATTTAAAGGAAAAAATGTACATTGGATGCTTCAAAATTACTGCAACAGGTAGATGCTGGTCATTTTTCATATGCCTCCTTTATTGTCTGAACTGATCAAATGTGTTGTAACTGCAGAATCTATGTGGGCTAATCAGTTCTTGAAAGCAAATACATTGTTTTGTCTTGCACAAACACTCCTCGAGCATGTTTTTACCTCTCGAAGCTGAAGATTAATCTGTTTTATGGCTCTTAAGGCTTTTTTCTCTGCTCAAGAGGTGTTACAAGGTCACTTCAAAGTAGTCACTAATATAATTTATAATAACTCTCATCTAAAGTTAGCTAAACTTTTTGAAAATTGCTTATAAAATATTAACACAAGAGATAATGCTCTGCCTTGATACTTTTGCAATAGACCTGATGACTTGACAGGAGGTAATACAGCTCATCATAGAACAATTCAGGCTTTGGTGGTACCTAAGCACACAAGCAGATCCTTGAACTTCAGAGCTAAGGAAGCTTTTTGTGCACATCTGGGCCTTTTGCTTAGCTCTCAGCTCTGATTTGATGTTTTGCTGATGGATATGATGACAAAAATTTCGTCTTCTATGGATTTTCAGATCTCTTACAGCATGAGCATAAGGCACAGCCTTTGCCTTAGTTTGAACAGTTCTTCTACCCAGCTCAGTGTGTTCTCCAAACTTCAGAGATCTTACTTGTCTTTGAAATAGCCTCCTCTTTCAAACTGAGTTGAAGTCAAGCTTTGAGGTCAGTAGTTACTGGGGAAAAATACTGCACAAGGTGGATGATCACCTTGCCTTGGTTCCCTATCAAAGACTTGGGAATTACATGGCCCCATGGGTCATATGTCTCCTCACATAGGAGAAGGCTGATTGCAGCAGTAAGGACACACAAGCAGCCTCCTCCAGAGCCTGTGTGCCCCAAGCAGAGTGAGTGGGAATTTTCTGGACCAGTAAGTTCAGTGACAACGTTTTCCTCCTCTTCAGGACTGTCATTTGAATGGTTTTGTAACTCCTTTGCAATGTCATGGATTTATGTGGCTTTCTACCTGTTTCTCCAGCCTCCCACATATGATCAGAAAACTTTAAAACATAATTACATGTTGCTATATAGAGGAGTATGGTAATGAAAGGAATTTATGCTCAAAATGCTCTTGCTTGCTGAGTTGCAGGTATTTAGCCTAGAGTGTATTTGACCTCAGCCACCTTCTTTCCTGTTTTGTTTTTTACTCACACTGAGCAAACAGAATAAACAAGTGACATTTTCATATAATGCAAATGCAGAGGATAGGCTCTAATGGTGAAGAAATCTGTTTCATATACGTGTGTGTGTTTTATTAAAGCTTATTAAAATCAGGCCTTCCATTTTCAGCCTACATAGCTTGGTAGTAGCATCAGTATATAAACATTTTCAGGAACACAAAGAATCAATTGCAAGCATGTTCACTTGATAGATTTAGATTTTCAATTAACAGTAGAACCACCAATTTATCTGTGGTTACCACAGGTTATCTGGGGTTTTTTAACTGTTACATATCCGTGGTTTGGGGTTGTGAGTCAGAAGAAAAATACTACGATCTGAGAGGAAACTGTGCCATCCCTCTTTCATTTCAAGAAATGTAACAATTCATAGTTCTGTCACTCATATGTTCTTAAAAGAAGACAAGGAAGAGACAATGCTTCTGCCACTTTTCCTCTATATGAAGTCACAGTTTTGTTGCAACAGGATGAATTTAGAACAGGAGACAACTATAGCAAAAATGTGTTTCTGTCTACCTTCTGAGGTACTGAGATAAGGAGTGGGTAACACTAAGGTAAGTACTGTCACTCATGACTTATTCTACTACCAGAAATGTGCACCATGGCATACACAACATAATTGCACACCATTTGCTCACTAATCACTGGTTTCCAAGCTGATAGACCATCTACTGTCTGATGAGAGAAACTGTTTATTGTCTATGTCAACTCAGCAAGAGAGAATTAGATCTTCTTCACTTGGTTATTTTTACCCAAGAAAAATTCATTGAAGCAATACTTAATGAAATACTAAAAGAAAAATTATAGTGGCTATAGAGAATTTTTCAGTAATGATAATAATAATGAACATGTTTCTTAGAAGTTGAAGAAATCTAGTGTTAGTTTTGAATAAGTTGTTTCTCTGTCATTTTTTGAGAAAAAAACGTGGTGGGTAGCAGAAAGCCAGAAAAAGCCCTTTTTTTTCTGAATGAGAAGAATTTATTACTGCTTTTACCAGCAGTGAATTCTTGCTGTCTTTTTTTTTTTTTTTTTTCTTCTTTTTCTTTTTTTCAATATACTGGGAATGTTGTTTCAGGTTATATAGCCTTAGGCTACTCCTCATCACCTTCCTTTAAATACTTATTTTTATGATTGAGTGGAAGTGGACTTAGGAAGAAATTTTGGAAGAAACTTTTTCTATGTAAGCTGTAAAACTTTATCTCAGTTACTCACATAGGTAGCAGATACTGTAAAAATGTAACTTTATATATAAGTAATAAAGTGGATATAATTAAGACCATGTCTCCTGTCATGTCCCAGTAAGATGCAAGACAGTGGTTTTTTTGTTTTAGTAGTTCTAAGACCCAAGAGTCTTCATTCTCAGTGAAGCATGTCCAGTGAATATGTCATGTTGCCTAAAATAATCAACATACTTAGCAGGCAAGTTAACTGCAGATTTCCAAGGTAACCAAGTACTTTAACAGTATCAGAAATCACACCATATTTTTCTAGATAAATGTGTCCACATATGAAAATTTAAACACTGATGTATGGTGGCTTTATTGCCAAAACATCACCTGAAATTAGCTGTTTATTAAGCTCTCTTCTTATCATAATAATATTTAGAGATTTCTTTAATGGAAACCTCAGTTTTCCAGAAATCCCTAATATCTTGTCTGGGTGGGAAGATGGTGAAGATGGTTATTATAAGCAGCAGCTACCATCTCCAGACCTTGCAAAACTAAGCACTTTTAAGTCTAAGCATATAAATCACATTTCAGGTGGCTTTTCTCTTACTGAATTGTCTTGCTTTAGTTACAAGTTGCTTGTGCTTTACACGATGTAGCAGACAAGGAAGTTACAAAATTTAAAAGCAATTTAAATGTAAGCCGTTTTTAGGAAAGTGTCACTAATGAAGCCATTAACAACTTTGCTGTGCACTCCTGTAAGAGCAGCTAACTCAGGTAGAGCAGAATTATAAACCCTGGAATGAGGGGTTTGTAATGTAAGCACTGACACTGACAGAACTATAGAGGCAGGAGTGGTGTCACTGTAATTAGCTTAGTGCTAGGACAAATCATGCTTTGTTATTCTTTCAGCCTCTGCAAGAAGAGATGGTTTATTTCTTTCAGGTATAATTGCATTTGTCACATTTTTTGGTATTATAAAGATGATACAAGCATAAAAAGGCAAGATGACTTTCAGAGCACTTAACATCATGTTGTTTGGAATATCATTAGAGGAAAGAGATGATGGGGGAAAAAGTGGAAAATAAAAACAAAGCTTTCAAGTTTTCAGATATTTTCTGTCTCTTTTTTTTTTTAAATATTCATCTTCAGAAGAAAAGAATAGGAGGATGAGTAGATGAGTACAGAAAAAGTGTTCTCTTACAGATATATCAGAAGGATAACATACAGGGTGGAGGGAATCTCTACAAATCCTCTCATGATTGTTCCCTGAATGAAAAGAGAAAATTCTTTTTTTTTCCCCAGAAGCAGATTACCAGAACACACCATGTCTTTGCAAGGATGTATTTCATCAGGCTCAGGCTCAAGCTCACAGACCAAGAGCATGGAGTCAGTTGTGACTTCAGGAGCAGAGCTAGGTGCATGATTGCCTGCGTGCTTGTGCCTAATTTTAATTCTCCAAATACAAGGAGACACAGACAAATGAGTTCAGAGGAGGGACTGTCAGATCACCAGGGGCTGGAGCACTGGCTCTCTGTGGAGAGGCAGAGGGAGCTGGACTGAATAAGTCAGGAGGAAAAGTTGTTTCCAGAGGACGTAAGAGTTGCCTCCCTACACTCTGCAGGAAAGTTGTTGAGGAGACACTTCCCAATGGTGCATCTTGGGGGAATAAGAGGGACCAGGTGCAGCTTGAAACAAGAAATGTTCAGACTGTATAAAAGGAGAAACTTGATCAGCATGAGAACAGTGAAGCCAAGGAGCAGGATGCCTAGAGAGGCTGTACAGATAGAGGGCATTCAAATAGTACGTGGCTGCACCCCATTAAAACATAATACCTTTAAACTGGCTTGAGGGGAGTGTTAGCAGGTTTTCAATTTTTTAATCTCTAGTAATCTTGTTGCAGTAGCTCTGAGTTCAGTCAGGGATTGCCAACTGAAGACTCAGATTTCTGAGTGGGTTGAGTAACTTCAGTGCTCTTACCGTTATTAGCAGTACACCAGCAGCAAATTTAGAAGTGATTTAGGTATACCAAGAAGTGCTCACAGGTGTAGAAATACTCTAGT
>VZRX01014581.1:55824-188564 GCA_013398075.1 Notiomystis cincta
GAGAGAGTAGGGTTTTAGTTATATAGAAACCCAGAATTTGAACCTAAGAAATTAACAAAAGTGGGAAAAAAATAATTTTTTTTTCCCACTATCAAAAAGTGGCATTCAGAACAGAGAGAGGAATTAATAAAAGTGATACCGGTATAAAGAGCAATTTATATAGCAGAGACTTGATTACTTTCATGTAAGAGCTGGCAAGAGAAAACTGCCAAACAAATCACTTCTAATAGCAGATATTCAGTGCAATGAAGAAACTAAAATATTTTAAAATAATATATTATTTATTTGCATTTCTGGGGTATTGGGATTGTTGTAATCTCAAAACACCTTTTAAGTCAGATGAGAAGGAGTGCTAGTAACAGGAGGCATCTATTCATTTGAACTTTCTGTTGGAAATGGTATCATAAGAGATGAATTAACTGGTATCAGAAACATTGATAGCTATGTTCTGGGGGAGGAGACTCAAAAATAACTTCTAAGAAAACAGTTTGGTTTTTTATCGTCACTGAAGAATGTGATCAATCATTGAAGTACTTTGGAAACTATAAAATAATTCTGTGAATGCCCTTTCATGCTTGTCATGTTTGGCTAAAGGTACTGCTGGAACAGCAGTGGGACAAGTCCCTTCACTCCAGTCACAGAGGGATAGGAAAGGAGAGGAGGGATTCTCCTAGAAAGGATTGCCACTCAGTTGTTCCCTGCCTTCCCCCAAAACCCACATGTGAGCAGACTGTAAGGTGTACAGTTTTAGTGGGAGGCTCTCAGTAAAAGAGCATTTTTTTTAGCTGAGTACTTAATGTTGCTTGTAGATTGGTGTTAAAATGTTCCCTCATCCTTCTAAGACCAGAAGCTTACTTAAAGAATTAGAAAAAAAGGCTTTTCCAGGGTAAATAATTTAATCCTCAATGTTTGTATGTAAAATAGGTTCCCTAAAAGCACCATTTTGACTTTGTTTTAATTAGTAAGCTGACATCTTCTACTGTAAAGTTAGTAAAATGGTAACACCTAAGAACAGGTAGTTGTTGCACTCTTGGGACTACCACTTAAATATAGAACCTGATAAAAACATTGAAAGCCATTGGAAAAGCTTCTCCAGCTCAGCTGCTGCTCTAGTGGTGTTTATAGATGCTAGCTCTCTCTACCTACTTATCTTCTTACACCTTAGAACCAGGGGTTTTATTCCCTAGTATTTGCATATTTTCTGAAAACAGACCTTATAAGTCCACTTTGTTTTCCAGATTTCTGTATAAAATTAAAGAAAGTTATTATGGAATAAGAAATAGTCTAAAGCAAATGGTAGTTGCCTGAAGGATGCACATGTGTGCACACACGTAGGAGGACCTTTTAAGATGAGCAATTCACATGACATAGCAGCTGACAAAATATGGCTAATTTTACCATCATCAGCATGGGAAAGATTTGTGTTGCATAGAGACAGTATGCAAAGATTCCACAAACTGCCAAACAGATCATCATAAGAAAAACAGTTTATTAATGTGTAGTACTATCCTGTACAAAAACAAACAAAAAAATCACACTAGACTGTGTGTAATATTAGGCTTTTATAAAAAGATAACTTTTTTCACCCATGGAAATATGCTCCTAAGTTTTTATTTTAAACTGTGTCCTTATGTTTAGAAAGCTGAATCACTCTCAGCTCCCGTCTTATCCACCCCTCCCCTCCCAAAAAAGGCATTTACATGGCTTTTTCCTGTGACAGAAAGAAAATAAAAATCAGTTTTGCTTACAGATTAATTTCCTGGTAAAGGATGATGGGGATGTACTGATGGGGTGTGGAACAAGCTACTTAATGCATTTAAGAAAGGCATCTGAGCCATATTACAACTGCTACAACCAAGGCTTGGAACAGATAAAGAGAGTTGTAGAGGTTATCTTTAATTCAAGATCAGCAGCACTTATGCTTAGTTTTTTCTGGCAGTCAGTGTTAACTTGAGTTGTTATTTGAATAATTCTTTAGTACTTTGGCAGTAGTGGCTTCAGTGTTGCTAAGGGTCAAGCTTCAGTTTCAAACAGTTTGGGTTTTTTTTCCCCAGTGTGCTTGTTTGACTGCTCTCAGTGTATCCTGGTGTAAAGGTGGTGTTTACATGTGTAAACTGAAAAAAAAAATTATAATAGATTCCTGGATGTTACTTTGAGATTTAATTGCTTCTTCTTTGTTCACTGTGTAGTGGGTTTTTATCAGTGTGATTAAACAGATGTAGCAATGCAAAATGCAGTCTTTTTCTACCTCTCCCCCTCTCCCCTTTCTTTAAAGGATACTCTAGAACCATGTTTTTGCAGCTTTGATAGACACATCCAGTACACAATACATTCATGATACCTACATCTTGCATGTAACATCCCAAAACCAGACTCCAGTTTTTACAGGAGAGCAAGACTGGACAGTTTTGAAGTACTTTGAAGAATTTTTTCCCTTAAATCAGAGATTCTATTGTCAACTGAACATAATCAAGTGTCCTGCAGTTGTCACTCTGTTTTTTACAGAGAGTGATTACATCTGTATTGGTTCATATTATTAGTTATGTTTGGATAGGTAGCCTGCAGCAACTCTTTTCTCATTAATCACATTTTTATGTTTGACATAATGATGTTTAAGGAAAAGAAATACTAACACTCTACTGTTACCTATTATATACTACTGTTTGTATATGAAGATTGCATTTATGTCATACAGTGAACAAAGGACTCACCAAGGACACCTAACACAAAGTTTGTTGAATTTTGGGGATGTGTTTTTTTTATTCAAATGAGATCTCTGTGGAAACAGGTACTAGTCTGAGGTGACATTAAAAAGAAATAGTTCTCAAATATAACAGCTTGGGATTAATGGCATATTAGGAATTTGATGATAGCATTGCAAAGACTTGCATATATTTTAGATTTTTATGTGATCTGTTTAGTTTTACTGAAGACACTGGGAGCATTCTTCAGATACATAAAAATAGATTCTTTTTTCTAGAATAAAGACTTCACTTACAGCAAGGAAAGTACAAAAAAAAGGAATACTATGAGTCTGCTGTGAGTTATTGTTCAAGCTTATTGTGAACACATTCTCTTCAGCAGTTAATTTCTGCCTCAAAGAAATAATTGTAGCATCAAGGCCTTGGTCTGCTAACTGATGTAACCTGGAATCTGTTGAAAAATAGAGTCTCTAACATGAAAGAGTAAATTATAAGTAATTGTTTTTTCTTCAGTAAGTACAGTTTCTCATTTTCTGAATAAATGCCTCCATAATTTTTTAACTAGGAAAATCGGGAGTAAACACAGGCTATTTCAGTCTGGTGCTATATCTGTATGTAAGAAATGTGTCAGAAATATCAAATACTTCAGGGCTTGAATGGTGAAAATATAAAGACTTTGATTCACTACTGTATAACTTCACTGAAATTTCTTGATTTTGTGGCTGCTGTAGTCTGTTAATTATTGAAGAAATGAGCTAAGATAAAGTTGGTGGTTTATCAGCCAGTACAATGGCTTACAGTGAAAACCAGCACATACAGGACCCAGAAGATTTTGTGATACACTTATTAATTGCTCATCTTAATTTTTAAGGAATTTTCAATTGTAATTTTTCTGTAAAAATAATTTATTGCTGTTATATAACTTAGCAGGAGAATGAGGTACTCTGTTTTAGTGGGGAACTGATCATGGGCACGTCCTAAATTTTTCCTGGATAACAGGGGGAATATTCTCCGAAATTTACAGGAGAATAGCAATAACAGTACTTCCAGTAATTATTATCAACTAACTTAGCAATAAGTTGTAAAGGAAAATACCATGCTGGTCTTAAATTAAAAGAATATTACAAAAATTAAAAGATTATGAGGAAACAAAGAAGAATTGTACAGTTTTTCTTTCCAGGCAATAGGAAGGCAATGGTTATTTTGAAGCTTTAAGGATTTTTTTTGAAGAGTGTGGTTAGAAGAGGTAGTAAATTTCATGTGAATTGTTATTACTATGTTATTCTGGCATCCAGTGTATTTGTCAAGTTTTAAATGAAATTTTCAACTCAGGAAGTTTAAGGTCATCATTTGACATACATCTTGTGTTAATTCAAAAAACAGTGAAAAGTGGTTGTTATTGTATCCATCTGTAGCAGTGGAAAGCAATTTTAGTAGGCTTTGGAATAAATACATATAAGATGATACACATTTTTCAACTGAGGCTGACATCTGACTTCATGAATAAAAAAGACCCTATTAATCATGAGGTGATAGAGTCACATACATTGTATTTATCATTCGTGTTGGAGAGTAAGTTGTCTCTTGTTAATGTTTTGAGGAAGTGCATAGTAATTAAACAAAACAAGTCAAGAAAGTAGAAAATACTGTTAACTTCTGCAGAAGCTTAAATGTTGGTCTGTAACTTTTATGTTACTACTTTGCAAATGATAGTGTGTGCATGTAGGGAATGTAATTTCTTCATCTATAATTGATGCATATAGGAACGTGTATGTGAATAATAGTTGATTTCATGACCTGAAAACAACTTAAGCTGACTATACATAAATGATATCCAACATCAGATGTGCTCATGCAATCTAGAGAAAGTATGCAAGGACTCTCAGCAAGGATATAGAAATAGTGTTTTCAGATAATCTTTAACAATATAAATGCACAACAGTTCAATACCACCATATTTGTTCTCTGAAGTCGACACAGCATGTTGGCATGGGGAGGGATCTGTTGTCACTTAGCTGGGAGCACGAGACTATGGATATTTATTGAAATACTCATTTTTGATCTGTACCAGATAATCTTGTGGGAAACAAAGAATCTTTATTTCTGCGTAGACTTTCAAATACCACCTGGCTCATATTCCCCTTGAAGCAAGCAGAATTCATGACTACTGGACATCTCTTCTGATGTACATGTGAAGTGATTTGATTATTTCAGTTGATTTTTAATAATGGTTTAGTATGTCCAGTTTGTACACTCTGTCCAACCTCATTTTGTACATATTATGCATAGCTCTTGGGGATTCCTGAATGTTTTACCTATGCCATTACTGTCTTCAAGGAAAGGAAAGATTCAAATACTTACTCATAATGATGAGTTGATTGCATAAATTCACTTCTAGTCTTTCTAGTGTAAGACAATTTTCTTCTTCCCTTCTCACATCTCTTCCATCATTGTCCTTTGACATTCAGTGCCTTATACTGAGGGATGAAGTTTTTTTGTAAGTATTAAAAATAGTATTATAACAAATATTGAAAATTTGGGATTTTCATCTTACTAACCTGAAGAGTCCACTCAAAGTCAGAGGATCACAGACTGGACTCCTTTGATGAAGTTTGAAGGAACAGAGAACACTGAAACAGGAAGCTCTAAGTGTTTAACAAACCAGTGCATCCTTAAGTCTCACAGATCTTAATTCTTTTTTAAAGCTTCCCACTTCTTTGTCAGGTATCCTCTTTAGTAATGCTTTACTGCTACTCCATATTTCTCCTGTCTTAAAAGTCCTGAAGTATGTCAGTGTCTCCTTTCTTACATGTGTAACAGGACTTTCTTGAAGCCACATTCCATAAAAATTGCTTTAACCTTTATGGATAACAAAGTGTGCCAGTAACAAAGGGTATTTGCTATTTTTTCTTTTCATTATTTTAAAATAACTGTATACAAGCCCTATGTGCTATAGAAGTAGTCTTGCCAACTGTAGGTGGATATCAATATACACTGTAAGGTAGGAGTTATCAATATGTACGACAGCGTGACTGACTTCAGCTATTAAAGCTGAAAACAGATTTAGTACAAAATGGACAGCTAAAATGACATACAGCAGGGCTGGCAGCATCATTTCCATAATCCTTTTAAAGTATTTTGGAAGATTTTTCCAATGGTTGTATTTTTGAGACCTGCTGTTTCTCCTTCCTCTTATGCATACCCTGGCTCTTGGTCTTTTGTTCTAAGGCTTAAGTTTATCACAGGTCATTGGTCACTGTTTTTTTGTGTGTAGGAGAAAAAGAGACTTTGTGAGCTACTGTGTAGTACAAGTGTCTGTTCAGACTCAAGGATCCACATGGTCCTTCTCAATTCTGTGTGACTGTGAAAACCTCCCACATATTTTCATATCACTGGTTAGGGAAGTCTAGAACTGGAAACTGAAAATCACCCCTTTTCTCCTTCAAGCCCACCACTGCCTCTGTGTGCAGGCAGCTGTAAACATCAGACCTGAATGAATTTTGGCAGGGGGAAGAGGCACAGGTGACTGCCTTGAAGCACTCATGAGCAGGCAGTCACAGCTCTGCATCTGCGTAGGGGTAGCAGGACATCTTCACCTGCCATTGGCCACTGCTAATGCCAATTATTTGCCCAGGAAGACATAAACTGTGAGAGCAATTTTTGAGGCCATAAACTAGAATTCAGTGGGAGCTGAAATTATAGCTAATATATAATGAGTAATACATAATGCATTACATTTTTATCAGCTGTCCTGAGTTACAGGACACACAAACCAGAACAGCAATTGTCCCTTCATCAATAAAGTAGCTGATAATGAACTACTGCAGGTCTCTCTCTCCCTTTGTAGACCTTTCTGTACTCTTGCTTAGCATCCCTTAGTGCAGTTCCAAAAGCTGTTTGCTGATGCTCTTGCTGGAAAGTAGGTACCATGGAGGATTGGTTTTCCAAGTTATTAGGATGCTCTAGGTGAGTGCCTGAATGGGTTTTTAGATGCATGAAGTGATCTACACACAGGTTTCTCCCAGTTTAAAGGAAGTTCATTCTCTGCTTTTTCAGATATATTTAAACTATTACAAGACATCTGCCTATACCTGTGCATAGCAAATTGCTAGTGTCAAATGCACAGTCTTAAGCAGTGCCTTGCATGTGAAGTGCCAAGTCATCACCAGATGCAGTCCCAGTAATTTCAAGGGCACAGTTTTTCTCTTGGCTTCTTGCTAGTTGTAAAACTTTATAGACACCAGATTGCCTAACAGGTGTTGCCCTTTTACTTTCTGTATTCATTATATAGCAGACACCTGATTATGTGTTTGTTTTGTCCATCCTTTAGTTAGTTATCCTTCACAAACTCTTGTGTTCCCATCTGTCTGTTTCAGATAGACCAGTTTGTCCCTTTATGATACCTAGCCCTTCTTTTATGTTTTCCTAATAGAAAATGATATGGATTCTTGTAGTATTGTAGTATTCTATATTTATTATTCTAGTCTATACTACTATATGTAGTGTCCTGACTAAGTATTTGTAGCATTTCTATGCATGACCTACATATGGACATCTTCATTCTTTTCAGGTACACTTTTATCTTTATGGAAATGAAAAAAATACGGATTTTTTTTTATTTTAAGGCCTTAATAATGTATTCTAACAGGAAGAAGAAACGGGTATTTCAGAGACTCTTATGTATAGGGGCAAATACTGCAGCATCTGTGGATGGTTTTGGGTATTTAGCTATGTGTGGTAAATCACAGTGTAAAGAATTCAGTATCCATGGATATAGCTGTCCATTTGTGCATATACTGATAGTCTTACAACATATATCTTTTCTTCTGACTCTGCTCCAGTGTTGTTCACTATAGTGTTTTATGCATCCTCTGTTAAGGAACTGTATTTGTCATTTTCAGGAGTACTGTCAATTCAACACTTTAGTGTCCTCTAAAACTCTCTCTGTCTCTCTATCAGACCTCTGAGAGATGCATGGGTTCTTGCCTTCTTATTAGTTCCTGACACCCCCCATCCTTCTCTTCACATGGAGGCTTGTCACCACTGAATTATTAAAATCCTGCCTCCCACTCATATGATGTAAACTGCACTCAATGTAAACTCCCACTCAATGTAAACTGCATAAATTAGAAATGAAATTTTTCCTTTTTAGTGTGTCTTTTTGACATAATTTTCCTCAAAATTTAATTTTAAAAAGATGCTAAAATCACTTGGTAAACATAACCCTTGTGCAGTTGTTATTTGGAATGTTTCTACCTGAACTGTGCATAGGGTGGTGCTGCCTTAGGTCCTGCAGACAAAAGCCATGACCATTAGGGTTGTATCCAAGCTCACCTTGGAGTTGAATTCTTAGGTGTCCAAAAATGGCTTTTTTCTCCCCAAGATACCCTACTTTCTTCTTGGCTTATTCCTGCTGTGTCTGATAGCACATGAAGACATAGTAAGTTTTCCAGCTAAGCATGTGGATGTCCTGAGGATGACTTACTCCAATATTTATGTGTTGCTTGTAGGCTATAACTGAGTGTCTCCAGTAAATATGTCAGTGCTAGCAGGCTGCTTAAAACACCACTGACTTCATGAAGTCATTAGAAGAGGATCTGTGTCATTAATACATGAGTAAGTGACATTTGTTCACTTAAAGCACAGAAAATTAAATAAATGCGATAGGAAAAAACCTTACCTGTGCTTAACCATGTAAATAATTAGTGTCATTAAATATGTTTCTTGAGGATTATTAGTGGAAAATTATTTAAAAAAAACAACTATGAAAAGCATTATCAAATGCAAACAGCCTATACTTATATAAGAGTACAGTTATCAAATCTGTCTGATTCATAAATGTACAAGAAGGTATTGATTTCCCTGATTTTCTATGTAAGTTCTTTTTTTTTTTTTTTTTTGTGGGAATGACTGTTCCTTTATTGTTAAATAGACAACTAATCAAAAGAATCAAAATGCTGAGTAGTCTGTGTTGTACTGGTGAGGATCACAATAGGTATTTTATTTTATTATTTCTTTACTTTATTGACTAATATATTTAAGTTTATCTTATATAGTACAGTACATGCAATGACTATGTGTTTTCTGTATATCATTCTCTCTAATCTCTTCAAGTCCAAAGCTGTTACAAAAAATGTTTTCATATTGCAGAATGATATACTAGTGTCTCTTCATCCTAGATTCAGAGGGAATTTATTTTTCTGGCATCTCAACATTTGCTGTGCAAGTGAGTTATGCATACACAGGAGGAAAGTACGAGACATCCATGTTGTCACTGCAGGATAACCCTCAAACTCTAGTAGATGACCTAAGAACTATGTTTTTGCTACATCACTAGACCAGTTTGTTTAGAGAAATGTTGATAAAAACTGAATGTATTTAGAATTAACAGAAGGTAACTTAACACATGAAAGTGGTCAGAGTGGGGGGAATGTGATGTTGAGTTGTTCACTCTACCCACTTCTCCATTTTTTAATCAGCCTGGGTTTTTCCCTTCTTTCTCCCTTAGTTTCTTTCCCTTTCTCAGGTCATAAAGATTAAACAAGAGTTCTTTGGCAGATAGATATTGCTGTCCCAGGTAAGAGATTTGATATTGTTTCTCTATGCATTAGAAAGAAGTAAAAAAAAAAAAAAATTGTTAATATTTCTGTCCCAAGATTTTTATATGATTTATTATTCATAAGTTTTTACATTTCTGGAAAAAGAAATCACTATATTGCTTGAATGGAAAGTAATTTGTGGGTTGGAGATTAAAGCAGTGGTATATTTCTTTACATCAAATCTTGCAGATTTATAAACATCAATACAGATCTCATACAGAGTTAGCAATGTCTTCTAAAGATTTATTGGTGCAATAGCAGCATATTTGTGGAAATAATAAGGGGCCATGTGTCACTTCTGAACTGCACCTGCAGTTTGCACCAATGTCTGTTCAAGAAGCATGTGGATGAGTTTAATCCATATGCCCTCTGAAACTGAGGCCAGCCAAAAATTGCCTGTCCATTTCAGTGCCCCATAAAAATTTGGTGACTTAAAGGTTCCTGCCTTTCTAAGTAGGGCAGATCAAAGAGAAAATGGCAGTGTTGCTATAGAAATATTACACTTAGTGGATAGAAACCATTAGCAGGAATTTCCTGTCCTCTGAGCAGTTTCATGACTCTTGGTCTCACCGCTTGTGAGTCCTGCTTTTTAAGCCATGCTAAAATAATTTTCTCCCAAGCAGACTGATCCACTGAGTAGTTACTAACCTTGAAAGTACTATCTTGTTTCTTAATATATTTTTAGGAACCTCTTACAGCTTGACATACTTTTTATTCTCTTCTTGATTATACCAAATGAGATATACTTTCATTTTGGAGAAGTAAAGATGTAATTTTCAGCACTTGATATGTTCAACTGATACAGCAAGAATGATCTGTCCTCATTCCATTTTGAGCCTAGTAGGATTTGTTGACAAGTAGTCTGTCACATCATGTCATATCACAGAAATTTCTATCTTGTATAATGATCCCTCTTTATTACAAGAGGATGAATGCAGCAACAGGACATTTCTACATGATAGTTAGTTCTGTGTAATACTTATTCCCTCTGTATAAACTTTAGAACTCTCTTCCACAATGTTTTTTTTTTTTTAATTCCTCATACCTTCAGTGCCCTCTTAACAGGGTTTGTTTCAGTGGATGCTATAATTGAGAGAAACTAAGTTAAACTCCCCATTTGTCTTTAAGGCAGGATAACCACTTATGCAACTTTCAGTCGAATTGTGGTCATTGAAGCATTTTGCTGCTTCTGATTAGTCCCACAGAGTGTGAGCATCCTCATCTTGTCAGTTCAGAGGAGTCATTAAAGCCTGGGTAAGCTGTGATGATGTATGAGCTATGGGTATGTAAATTCCCTGTTAGCAAATGCATTCTTCATCCTGTCAGTTTTTTGCTGCCTGCTGCTAGCTCTGCAGGTAACCCTGTGCAGCTGATTGAGGAAAAATACAGGAAGCAGGTTGCTCATGAAGAAATAGTAGAGGTGATCCCTACATGTTCATAATTAGGCTTCTTTGGAAGACCTTCTGTTAAAACTGATTTTCATGATATTTGGATAGAATAACAATGCAACATAGGGTCTGCTTTTCTGTCTCTACCTTACCACAGTGAAATCTATGATTCTACATAATAGTAAGGCAGATTAAAAATAGAATAAATATTATAGAACTGGCAAGTTTGAGATGCACATTATATGTTTTTGTATTGTTGTATGTTCAAAAAATGATTTTCAGAGTAAATTCTCAGATGGAAGTTCTCCATTCTTGTCTGTTATTAATTCACTATATAGCTGAGATTTTTCCACTGGATCATGTTTCTTTCTCTGTAGAAGGTCAGCAACAGAAAAATTCTCCTGCTATACTTAGTAGCAACCTGGTGTATCAGTAATTTATTTTCCAGCTGATGGAAATAGGTCTTCCTCTTAGCCCTAATGATCCTCATACACACAGTGAGTGTACAGTGATACTACTAATGCAGAGCCATGCAATCAGCACTTTGTTTGAGCATCACCATAATGATAGCACAGCAAAGGGTATTTCCTGTCAGAATTACACCTTTTAAGTTCAATTCAACAGGTCAGTTGAGCATGGCTTTTTTTTGTTTTCATTACTACAGACTCTTTCCCTTTTTGCTTCTTTAAGATTCCTAGTTAAAAAAGAAATTTATGAGCATTTTTAAAACATTTTGGGTGTTTTCAGAAAAACAAGTATGTAATTCTGATGGCTACCACTTGCTTACTAGCCTCTAAGATTGTTTCTTGTAAAGATGACTTTTGTGAAATTCACAGTCATTAACAAGTGAAAGTAAACAGCACAACTGTGTCCAGCTAAGAAAAAATGACTATATATGACACTTTTAATTAGTCACAGTATATATGCTTTTAGCAGTCATTCACTTACCAGTATGTTTTATTTAATGTAATCTAGATGATTGGGGTTTTTTCAGCTGCACTGTGAGGCACTCTGCACACACCTGTCTGGTCATAGGAGAGTCTCAAATGGCAGGTGAATATGCTACAAATACTCTTTATAGGTACTGAGACATTCCATACAATTATTAATGAATCAGAGTAGAACTGTTTCATGGCAGTCAGCAGATCAGTTTGAGAAGGTTTTCTTAAAATATTTATTTTGTACAGAGATTATTCCAGTTACTAGTATGAGGGGTTTTGCACAGCTAGTGGTTGTTTCTAGGGCTATGTATGAGTGACTATCCATCACTCATACTGCCTAATTAGCAGAGACAACCATTTTTTACTCTACTTGGAAAAAAAAACCTAAAACAGTTTGGAAAACCCAAAGTTTTCTTAAAAAATCATTGAAATCAAGACCTGCCTGACTACATTCTTTGCTTCCATTGATTGCTTTAAATTAATAACAGTGCACATGTATGTTTTTCTCTCAAAATCTTGACATCTATATTGGCTGAAGAGATACTAACAGCTTTTTTTCATGCTAAATTATTGATACATTAAAAGCATTTCTATCAAGCAGTAAATATCTAATGTATAGTTTTTGAAAAACTGTTCTTTGTGGCATTGTTAGATTCCATGACTTCTTGTTGGGTGTTTTGGAAGTTCTGTTTTATTTTTTTAACTAAGCTTTGTATTATGGAGCATGAGATCTATTAGCCATGTATTAAAATTAGTATATAGGTTGTTCAGAAGAAGAGGTGGTGAGATTTTTTTAGATATTAAGAAATGCTAATTTCCTAATAGCAAAAATAATTGACTGTCATTAATCAAAATTGGAAAAAATGTATTTTTANCAGATGCATGAAGTTTCCCTGGGTGGTTCTTGATATAATGAGGAAAAAGCTCCTGAACCCATACCAAAGAGAAGTCTGGTATTCTTGATTTCTAAAAGATTATTTTTTTCTCCTAAGTTTTATTATCAACTGTTCAATTCTCTTTGGATAAAGGAGTTTGGGATATGTGCATGTTTGAACACAAGATTGTGCCAGTGGACTCTGGAATTATTTAAAGACTCATTTAAGCCCCAACAGCAAAAATTGTCTCTTTGGCCAGAATTAGGCTGTTCTATAAGTGCTAGAGGATACTGCCAGGCACTTGAGCTAAACTGACCATACTGTTAAGTTGTCAAATGTTTCCTGACTTGTTTTTGACTTTGAAACAGGACAGTATTTCACTATAATTTAACTTCTATTAGATTTCAATTCAGCAAATATTGAAAGATTTCTTGGGCTTGTGTTCCGTGCAAGTTCCATAAAACTGATCAGTTTATATCAAATTAAATGCCTTCTGTGACAAGTCTTTATCATCTAATGTCATCTTGCACGTAAAAGGAAAATGCTTCTTCAGATTAAAAAAGAAAGTAATGCTTTCAAAGAGTTTATGAAATTATTTCTAGTAACTTTTTTATGTGAAAATTCAGCACTGTTACATAGTTTTCCTAATATTTACATATCACTAGGTCCCTTATTTAAGCATGTTTAAAAATTAGGTTATTTTCTACAGTTGTTACTTCTGTGTGTTGTTATGTGTGCATATACACTTTGTTACAGGGGAGAATTGTAATTTTCTTGTGAGTCCATTTGTAACAGTAGTACATTGGACTGGGAACCTGTTGATTGAGTTGTTTTTCAGTTTCCATTCTAATCTCTGATGATCACTGTTTCTCTTTGTTGGTGGTACTGTTGTTCTTGAGTAGCAAATGGAAGAGAAGAAGTAGGAGAATACAGAGAAGACCCTATGCAGGGTAGGAGTCTTTAGGCTGTGTGCACACCTTGCCCCAGAGAGCTCAGGCTGGTGAAGCATCAAACCTTGCCCTTGACCTTCTCAGCATCCTTCTTTGTGACTTGATTTAGATTATACTGCAGTTTTAGAAGTAGGTCATAGCCTTAAATGCAGATTCACAGGGAAAGCATAAAACTGGTGCCTTTATGGCAGGCAGTACCTCTGGACTGTAAGCAGCACCAAGGAAGAACCCATGTAGTACCAAGTATCTGAGCAAATCTTTAGCTCAAGCTCTGTGTATGAATTTGTGTGTAATGTTCCTGAAAATGCCTTTCCCGGGAAATACTATGGAAATTAAATTCAAAATAGTTTAGAACACATATTTAAATTAAATAGAATTCTATTAAATAGAATTATTAGAAGAAGTAGTAGTAATGATAGCTATGCTCTTTGCTGCCTACGTGCCCTCTTTTGCTAGTTGAGACTGAGTATCAGTGCATCGAGACTCTCCTGCCAGGACTCTTGTTGCTGAGGGCTACTTGGAGGGTAGGCAGAGGTTACTGCTCAGTCTTCTCCTACCCCACCTTGGATTTGTACTGCCTGATGGATTTCACCAGTAACAGTTTCCCTAAGGCCACCAAGGCAGTGGGGAGCAGGTGTAGAAGGAACCAAATTGTGCAGTGTGAATCAGCAAGACCATTTAGTGGCATTACCCCAGGAACTGATTAGTAGCAACTGTCTGGTGTTTGGAGATAACAGAGGTTTTAGTGTAGCATTGGGCTGAAGGAGAAAATGAAATGTTGGCAAAAAGAGCACATAAACAGCTACTGTTCTTTTAAAAGTATCTCTCTTATTACAGAAGTCCTCTTGATTTCAAGATCTCTTATGCAAGGTCTTGAACATGAATTCATTTTGATGTCCATAAACAACTGAAGTCTGTTTTACGTACATTTATATGATGGAACTTTATCTTGTATTGCTGTATTAAAATAATTTTCCCTCTGTACTTGACACTGGTGAGGCTGCACCTCAAGTTCTGTGTCTGACCCAGGTGAGGGTCAGCCTCTTCCCCAGTCAACCAATGACAGGACAACAGGAAATGTCCTCAAGCTGTGCCAGGGGAAGTTCAGGTTGGACATCAGGAAGAATTTTTTCGCAGAAAGGGTTCTTAAGCATTGAAAAACAGTCTGTCCAGGGAAATGGCGGAGTCAGTATCCCTGGAAGTCTTCAAGAAATGATCAGACATGACACTCAGTGCTATGGTCAATTTGGCATAGTAGTGTTTGGTCAAAGGTTGGACTCAGTGATCATGGAGGTCATTTCCAATCTAACTCTGTGATTCTATGATAATCATTGGCATTCCAGTAAAATAGTTCCTTCACAAATTACTTGCTTTTATATTGTCTGGTATCTGGTTAAACTTAGTTATCAAGAATGCTCAAAAAGTTATTGAAAATATTCCTTCATGCAAAGAAGGAAAGGTTTAATGAATTAGCATTGCTGAACAGCATGTCCAGCTGTTCTGGACAGTTTTCAGAAGAAGGATCTGATGCTTTGGGGCATCAAGCTCCTGCACTGTTCCTTTGTCTCTCTCCCTCTTGGTAAATGCTGTCTAATGTTTACTCTAAATCTCCTGGGGCACAGCTTTGAGTCATTCCCACGGGTCCTGTTACTGGATACCAGGGAGAAAAGCTCAGCACCTCCCTCTCTAATTCATCTCCTCTGGAAGCTGTACAGAGCAGTGAGGTCACTCTTCAGCCTCCCTACCTCCAAACTTGACAACCCCAAAGGCCTCAGTACTCTTTTTAAGAAATACCTTCCGTCCCTGCCATCAGCTTTGTTGCCCTCCACTGGACACATTCAAGGACCTTCACACACCTCTTAATTTGTGAGGCCCAGAACTGCACACAGTTCCCAAGGTGACACTGCACCAGTGCTGAGTCCAGTGGGAAGATCACCTCTCCTGACTGGCTGCTGAAGCTGTGTTTGGTGCCCCAGGATGGGTTTGCCCTGCTGCCTGCCCAGGCTCACTCTGCTGACTGATGCCGAGCCTGCTGCTGGCAGCACCCGCAGATCTCTTACTGCAAAGCTGCTCTGCAGCCACTCCTCTCCCAGTTTGTACCTCTGACCAGCATTGCTTCATTCCAAGTGCAGAAGCCAACATTTTGACTCATTCACTTTCATGCCATTAATCATATCCCAGTGCTCCCTTCTGTCTAGACCCCTCTGCAAGCCTCTTGTCCCTCAGGAGAGTCAACTGCATTTCCCAGTTTGGTATCACTGCTGATGATGCACTCAATAATTGCTAAATAGTATTTCCCTTGTTTTGGAGACTACTTAGATTACTTTTTTAAAATACTGAAAAATCTTTCTAATTAGTTTTATAATGGCATTTAAAACATATTAGATAATTCATATAAATACATTATTATTGCCTTGACAACATGAAACAAAAACGTAGTTGAAAATACGTTTGTTGCAGTATTTGAGTTGTGACAGTTTGTAACAAGTACAAGTTGCAACCTCTTTTCTTGGAGAAGAAAGTATGTTAAGGAAATATCTCAGATGTAATTTAAATTAATAAACTCATAAATAATGTCAAATAATAAAAACCATAAACCTAAACAAAAAAAAATTCAAATAATTTTTCAAATCATGAACCTTCTTAAAATATCTGAGTAATAGATTATAAACTACTTTTAATAATCGACTAATAATTGAGTTTCACTTTTTGTTTTGTTTTACTCAGGAGAAAAAAAATAAGGAATTTCTTATACAGCAGAAGTTACTTATTTTTAATAGTTCTATTTTCAAATTCTTTTAAGAAAGTTTTAGAAAGTATTAGAATTGAAACAAAACCTAAATTTCCCAAAGTGGTGTAAATAAGTAACACAAAAACCACTTCATAGATAATTCACTTTTTAAAAACATTTTCATGGTAGCCTTCATTATGGTGTATTGACAGATTTTGTTTCTGTTTTCAGGGGTGGAGATCCTACTTCCACTTTAAGATTTTTTCTCTAAGTGTCATTAGGTCCCTATTAGAAAAGAAATTAAACATTTATAATAATTTGCTTGGTCATGAAAATCATGCTTTTTAAGGAGTGCAGTACAGGTAATCAGGCTTTTATAGGATTTATTCTGTTTGAAAGAGAGATGGTGTAATTTTTAAGCTTAAGATATCATAGCTATACCTCTCTGCTTCCTCATTTACTGCAAATAAATTTTTCTTCCTAAAAGTTCCATTAATGTTGCTTGATATCCTCACAGCATGCTTGTCTTTAAAGTGTCTTCATCTCAATAACTGTGTTGTTTCACTGAAGTAAGAAGTATTTATTTAAACAAAATATTCTGAATTTGGGAGAGGTTAATATGGTGAATATGAAAAAATATTGAGGATTCTGACTAACACTGCAGTTGATACAGCAGTGATTGCTGTAATTAATTTTTTCCCAAATATTTTCTGTTGCACAGCGTAACTCCACAAAATCTATACCATCTGGCTGAAAAATTCCCCATTCAGCTCTGGTGGAAAGGTGATATTTTGTCTTTGAAATAACAGTTGATTTGTCACTCAGTACTGCAGAATAATAATTTCTCAATAGACAGCCTTGATTTCAGTGTCAGAAGGAGTTTATAAGGTGTTCAGTTTCACTGTGTTTAAAAACCAAAAAGGCATAAGATTTAGATTTCTACACTTGGCATGAAAGAAGCATGTTTGCCCAGGGATTCTTAGGAGAATTAAATGCAATGAATTTTGTTGTCCTAATTAGTTCTATATTTATTTGCTTCAGAAGTTAATTCAAATTAGGACCACATCAATTCTGAATAAATGTGTCCAAACAACAACTAAATGCAATTTAAGTACTCCACTTTACAATTTGTTTTAAATACATTTTTAATACCACTGTAAACAAAGCCTCAGTCTTTTAAGTAGCACCTTCTTCTTCCATGGCACATCTAGCAGTTGTTTCTGCTGGGTTTTCTGTGCCATTTTAAACACAGAGCAGATGAGCTGTAACACATGATGCCAAGTGAGGAGCCCCCAGCTCAGCTGTCTCAGGTGGGTATTTGGGTAGCACTGTGTGCAGTCGAGGCAGTTTTCTTGTGGCTGCTACCAGTGCCAGACTGCACAAGTACAACACCTCTGGGTGCTGGGCTCAGCCTTCCACCTGCAGCCTGCTGGCCCTTGGCTCTGCAGCTGCAGTTTCTGTGGTACTTCCCTGTGCCATTTATGTCTCTGCTTTCCACAGCTGTGTGTGGGTGTACAGCACTGCTCACAGGTAATCTGATGTAGCCAAAACTTCCCTTGCAAGTCCAAACCAAGGTAAAGCTCTTTTCCTTGCCTAAGTGATTTGGAGAACACAAAATCTCTAGTGAGAGACTCAATATTGGCATGGGGCAGTCCATCTCTTAAGATTATCTTCTTTAACTTTGTCCTGGGTGTAGTCCATGACAAGAAACTTAATTTTCCATCCTGTGGCTTCTAAGTTTCTTTATTAGTATCTTGAGAGGGACTATACCCAGCACATACAGAAAGATGAAGATGAAATATAGCCATCCACAGTTTTCCCAAATCATCTAAATATTTCTAGCAGGTTCATTTTGATATTTATAATAAGTTACATATACATCATTCAGAAACTGTGAAATATTGCTTCTTTTTTTTCCCCCTAAATACATTAATTAGCATTCATTTGACCCAGAGAATTCTTGTTCTTTGTGTTTTTGTTTAGAATTCTCTATTTGTGTTTTGTATTGAATTGCAATTTTTCATTTCACATTATCCTTGGTTTTAATAAGATAGTGTACTTTATTACCAGGTATTTGTAAAATGAGGTGTGCAAAACTCCTTAGGTTTGGTGATGCACTCCAAATTGCTTTTTCAGTCTGCTCCTGCAGCTCACAGTAAAGTGGTGGTTGGCTTAGCACTGTAGAAAGGGGAAGGTCATATTTTGTTGTTCTTCCCTGAAAACACTTTAATTACATTTATTTGGAAAGTTATTTTTTCTTAGTTTTTAAAATGTACTTTAGGCTAAGAAATTCATGCCCTCTCCCTTTTAACATTATCATAGTAATCAATAGTCTTGTTTCAGCCTTACAGAGAAAGAGATGTAACTGATTAATATTTATGTGTAATACCTGAAACACTGAATGACTTTGTTTATAGGAAATTCTGTTTTAATGCAAACATGTCACAGGGTTTTAAGAGTTTTACAGCATTAATCTAATCAAGATGAAACTTTAGTACAGCAGAGACAATAAATATTTTGCTCTTGGATTTGAGCTGTAACCAAAGCAGATGTGGCAAATCCAGCAGTGGATACATACCAGTGCTGGTACAGTCCAGCCACGTCCTTAGCATTGCATCTCCTATCTCTGTAAAAAGATGACTTCATTAAAATTGCATCTTGGAAATCACTCCTGGCACAGTGAATTCCCAAGGCCTGCTTGGAGACCGTTGGAGAGGGCTCACTGAACAGTTGTAGTGATGCCGGCATTACCAATGTCCTGCTCTAGCGCTGGGTTTGTCTCCTGACACTGTGCTCGTGCACACTGAAAATGTTCCAGCCCTCTCTGCTTGGTGCTTTAGTAACTTCCAAACTCCAAGCAGCAGCAAGAGCTGCTTGACCATGGAACTGAGAGCAATTCCTCTGCCCACTTGTGCCAGAGTGGAGAAAGGAAAATGGGTTTTTCAAATCTGTGCAGAAGCGGAATCCAAATGACAGCATGGTCATTGCATTGCAATTATTTTGAATTAAATGAGCTGTAACATGAATATTTGAAACACAGAGAACAGTCCTGTGTTGCATATGCATGATGTATATTTTAGTCAACTTAAAGTTGTTAATTCTCCAGTTTATGGTTCATATACTCTTTCCTTTGAGACAGTACTCCCCAGTGTAATATATCTCACTAACTCCTTGTATATATATAAGCTGATTTTGATTGTGCCAAAATAGAATAAATAGATTTAAACAGAAATAAATTGTTTGGCAAGGATAAGCAGAGTTTTTATTTCTGAAGTTTGTCCTGAATAATGTTCTATCTTAATACTTTAAATATGTAGTGGGCTTTTTTTCTTTTCTTCTTTATTGGGATAATGGGATTGAAAAATACCATGTCACCTGAAAGGCAGGTGATCTGATTAGATGTGTACAGTCACTTTCAACAAGTAAAGGTTCATAGCAATTAGCTAAACATGTTAGAACTGCTAGTGATACAGGCTAAGACAAAGAGCTAAGAAAGAAAACACTTAAAAAGAAAAACATGCCCGGTATCTTTTTAAGCAATATTTTTTCTCTGGCTTGTATTTTCTGGTAGTGCAGGGAAATCTCAGTCATAAGGAACCATTTTTTTATAGAATGGGAAGGTATTTATAGCGCCTAACAAATTACTGTTTCTGCTTAGAGCTTGATTTGTTTTCAGAGATGCTGTACTAAATTTTGCTTGGAGACATTGGCACATTGATTACTTCTAGTTTTCAGGTCAATGGGGGACTGTGCTCTGCTTATAAAAAAATGAGAGGTTACAGTAAAGAATCTTTGATGGAGTTGATTTAAGATCCAAGGACTTACTTGTTTACATATGGGTCTACTGACAATGGTATTTAAAAAAATCTCTTTTAGTATTAAACAAAAAATATTGATTAGCTGTGAAAGTTGTCATTTAGCAGTTTACAAGAGCACTTTGAAACCATTTATATGAAAATTAGGAGAAACTGAATACTTCATTAATTTTATGTAATGACATTCATTTTTTTCCAAAGTATGCAGTAGACTCAGATTTTGGAAATTAACAATAATTGTGATAGTAAAAGAATATTTTGCCATGTTTTCCAAAGACGTTCTATAAATCCTGTGCTGTAAACATCTCTGACTCACTGTCTTTTTGGCTCATTTCTTCTCCATGTCTTCTAATTTCATATAAACAAATTTGTTTGCTTTAGTGTTAATAATAGATATTATTTTATCACTTTATAACCACTTCTCAAAAATAATTATTTAGGAGTTTGCCAACTACCTCATGCCTATGGTCTATACGTGTCTCAAAACTCTGTAAAGGTAGAATAAATATTAAAAACATTAAACATTAAAAAATAAATATTAAATTTTACAGACAAACCATGATCTGTACATCTAATAACAAACACATTTTCACTTATTCAGTCTGTCCTGGTGCATTCTGTCATATTGTAAACAAATCTGCTGCTTTTCAGTGACAAAAGCAGAATTTTAATTAATGTTACTACTTGGAAAGGCTGTCTCACAAATATATAACTTTCAATTTAGCTACTCTCAATCTACACTGAAAGGCTATAAAGTGCTATCTTTGAAAATCAAGGTTACAAGAGATTAATGATAACCTTTCTTCAGATTAATTCTTATAAAGTATACATCAGATCATTAATCACTGTGTTTTTAGTAAATCAGTAGGAGAAAACAGGGACAACCCCATTCTGCACTTTCCTTGCTTTTTCCATCTGAAGCTGACCAATATGTGAGTTGTATGAGAACCAGAGTGTTGAACAATAATTCTATGACATCCATATTAGTTACATTGCATCCATTTCTTAGTCCTAAAAATATGATAATTGCTGGACAAATAGAAGAGGAGGATTAGGCCTTCAGCCTAGTTTTATAAGTTGCAGTCTGAAGAAACACAGGGAATTAATTTGTTTGTCATATTCTGTCTGGATGAAATAAAAAACACACATTGACATATCTTCCTGAATAGCAGAAAAAAACATGCTGCCATAGATGGATTGTAATCAATTTTTCAGGGATGATAATTTATTTAAATGAAGAATGTAATTTATTTAATTGCTATCACTGTTATAATTGTTGTCTGTGCATCTGAACAGAATCTAGATATGACTCAAGAGTCTAGATATGACTGTCAAAACTGAATCTTTAGAGCTTAATATTTGGCTCAAAGTGTACTTCAAAAATATATCTTTAATAAATGTCACTCAATTATGTTCAAACTAAAATACAGGAATTCTATATGTATGCCTAAAATTTGAGAGTATAATATTATATCTCAAAAAATATTTAGCCTAAAAATATAATTACTTTTGCAGTATAATACAGTATCCACAAAATCCTGGTGTGTTTTGTTTGTTTTGTTTTTTCTAAGACTTTTTTCATAGTAATATTTTGGTGCCCATACACCAGATGAATGTAGCATGTGATTATGAAAAGATGGTAACACTTGCTTAACTATCTGTGACTATTTCAAACTCTTGGAAAATATTGCAAATGACATTATAATCTGTTTCCTGCATGACTGATGCTGTGGTGTAGCTTTTCCAGCAGTGACCATCACTGGAAACTGTGACTAAAACCAAAACGGAATAGAGTTGAAGTATGCAGAGATACATCTCCAAAATATTACCCCAACTTCAACAAGGCTGTATTGAGCTCAGGGTAGTTTCTTCTGGTGAATCTTCTGGTCAATCCTTCTTCAAAAATTCTAAACTTTGGAGGATTCCTGTGCAGAAAGCTTTCTTGTGCTGGTTGTGAGACTGCTGCTTGCAAGAGTCTCCTGTTTCCCCCTGAGTTTTTCCTGATACAATTTCCAAGGACTTAGAATCAGCACATCATTTTGTTCATAAAGATGGAATGTGTTTTTATGTATTTTACATTTATTTACATGAACTTTCAGTTGTAATTCTATCACCAAGTGTCATAAGATGCAGTTTTTTATAGCCACTCCAGCCTTCAGAACCCTGACCTATCTTAGCATCATCTGTAAAGTCTGTTTTCTCACTGTTCATTGCTTTCTCTGGCTTCAGTCTCTTACTGGATCTCTGAAAGACTTGACTAATTACGTCCTTCCAGTGTGAATACTAACAATTTACTACAAATTTTCACCAATGTTTAAACACATTTTCTCAGGAAGAGAAGTTCCCAAGAGAGGCCCTTCTTTCTAACACGGTGTCAGCCTGGTCTTTTGGAAATCAGGTATCTGGTTATCAGTTTACTTTCTTGTACAGGTTAGTTTGTTCTTTAGAGAACACTCATATATGCATGAGAAATTATTTCCCTTTAAAATAGCTGTCTCTCTGTTCTTCACCTATCTAATGTATTTATTTCATTGTTCATTAAATGCATTGTTTATTCCGATTTGTAGTAATTTAATTGGAAATTCTTAGAAACTTTTTATTACACTGCCTTCCTCCCAACCACCTGTCACACTTTCCTCCATTATGAACCCAGATGGAGAAAAAGTATTTTATGTTTGTGTTCTGACCTCATCTTTCTTGAATCCTCCTTTTATAGCCTGAACATCTGTTAGCCCTACCAGCTCTCTGTCTGGCTTCCAAATCTCTGAATAATATTTTATTTTCTTTCTTTTTATACTTTCTTCAAGTTCTTCCTCAAAGTTTTCTCTTACTTGCTTTGTGTGGATTTGACTTTGGTTTTTTTTTAGGCCGATAGGTCTTTTTCATTTTCCTTATTTGAGTACAATGTTGGATTTTAAAAAGATCTTTTTTCTTGAATTTAATAATTAAGTATTATTACATACCCTGCATATGTCATCTCTTTGATTTTTAGGCATATCCACTGCTGGATCCCTTGTACTTCAAAGGAAGTATTTTCTTTTTGTACAGACTCTTCCTGTCTTGCTGTCCTGGATGTGGCCAAGTTCCAGGTGCCTCTCAGTTCTCCCTCCTGACTCCGCTGCTCAGCCGTGACTGCGGCTCTGGCTCGGAGCATCCCCTTCTCTCCGAGTCTGCACAAGCCATGATGAGCACGTGGCAAAGGCTGCTGCTGTGCAGGTCACAGCTTTCAGCTCGCAAATGACCTGCTTTTGGTCTCTGGAAGTTCTGTCCTGCATCCTTGGCTGTTTCTTTTTCTAGTGTCAGGGCTCCAGATTGCTGCTGCTGGCGTGTCTCTGGAGTCTGCACAGACGTGTGGGGCCCGCAGGACGCGCGTTCTCCTCAGAGCCACCAGCACAGGTCTCTTGCTGAGAGAATAGTAAAGTTCTAGGCTCACCAGGCTTGACTGCTGGGACACTGGAATTCATCAGCTGAAAGCCCCTTTAGGATTTAGGCATCCATGTTTATTAGCAAGCATGGAGTTAATTTCTTTGTATTTGCTAAAGATTAATGAGACAGCTGCTTTCATTATTCTAAGTGGGTGATGTACAGGCCTAAGAATAACCAAACATGTAATGCCCATATTCTGCATCTACAAGAGTTTGACAAATCTTAGACATAGACAGACCTGGAAATTACACTTTTATGATACATTCAGAAATATCCATTTTCTGTTGTAATTACAAAAAATGCAGAATGCTGCCATAAGAAAAGACATGGCAAGAGTGAAAGTTGTCATCTAAGGCAAATCTCTATGAATTTAGATGCTTTACATGAAATTTGATGTTATGCACTGATTTAAAAATAAATAATCTTTTCATAAAGCAGTTTCTCATATTAATCTAGTGATGTAAGTATTTATACACCACTTTGTGATTTTGAGGATCATGCTCTCATGGTGTGAATGTGTTTGCTTGGTCGTCAACATCATTGTATAGTGTTTTAAGTTGATTACATGAGTGAGTAGTTGTTCACTGATTTCATTGTTGCTGCAGGTTGAAGTGCACTGGTTTGTTCTTATTTTGGTGCAATATTATTTACAAGTGTATTCAGTTTTAAGGGGAATCGAATTGTTTTGTAAATAAATTTGCAGTGGGAAAACATTGCCAGTAAATTACATGTGGAACAAATCCTTAGTTTTTACCTTTAAAAATTTATCAGTTTGCTTCCTCTACTTTGCTGTAATCTAAATGTTTGAGACATATATGGTCTTTATCATATAAAAAAAGCTTCAAAGCACTTTTGAGATTTACACAGAATATAATATTCCATGTAAACTTGCACTTACATTTCCCCTCAGAGTCTGTTGGAAGTTAATTTTCCTTATTGTTTCGCATAGTTTCCTCAAATATTTATTGTCATCATTTTAGTTCATTTCAGTGGCTACTGCATTTGCAGACAGGGAGTAAAAATGCTGAGGGTTGCAAATCAAAACATTTCCTCATTTGCAACACTTGAATGCAGTGATTTCCTGGAGGAAAATGAAAGAGTACTGGAAGATGCAAGTTCCCAAGAGGACTAGAAGTTGTTTTTCTGTTCATTGCAGGACATAGACATTGAGCTCCAGACCTGGAATTTATGATTTTTGTAAATGTAAATGTTCATGAGATCCCAAAGTTCACACAGTTACTGAATGAATGAGGCAGTTAAACTGGAGATGAACAGCAGCTCAAGGCAGGGAGAAGTGCAGAAATGGGACTGATGTGCTTGAAATTCAGCACATAGACACCAGTCACATGGCTTGGTCAGTTGCCACTGTGAATGTGAGTTTCAAAGCTTGATTCATCTTCCTAGATACCAAATCTGTTATTTGGGTATGGCTAACTGTGCCACTTTAACCCTTCCAGGAGAACACCCCCAGCTCCAGCTGGAGCTTGAGACCTATTGGTTTGACAGAATGAATCGAAATACATTCACTGCCATCATATTGGTGGCTCTCTTTAACATGTATTTTGCAAACACGTTCATTCTTCCTGAAGGTTGTAGATGTGCTAAAGCAAGGTGATTATGATGGAATAAATATTAAGTTAAAACCAGATGGTTATTAAATATACCCGAGGCATTTCTTAATCATGTGTTAGAGGAGAATTCAATATTACTTCTATAATATTCTTTTAAATGTGGATCAGATCATAGCCTGGGGTGCGAGAATAAGAAAAAAGGTGAAAGTGAAAAAAACCAGCAGATCATTTAATATTTTATCAGATAGGGGCATCTAACCATGGTTATGTTCACCCAGGAGTTTTTGCATGGCAGTGGCAAGACTGTTGGGTATTACAGCCTGCATTATTCAAAGCCACTCAGGCCCTCCAGTTCGTGCTTGCCATCTCATTTGTCACATACTGTATGTCTTGGTCTTTCAAGGTGTTGTCCTGAGAGTACTTTTTTCCGTGTTACATTAATAAAGTCTGAAGCACAGTTATGTTGCTTGCAAGGGAATGCCATGAGCAGAGTATTACAAATGAGTCTCAGGTTTTTGGATTCTTTTGATGGTCAAATGCTGTAAAACTCTGTAATTTCTATTTTTTTAAAAAAGAATGAGTAGATATTCTGAATTGCACTTAGTGAGTGCTATGAGCTATCAACTTTGCAGATTATGAACATTTACAAATCATAGAATCATGGAATCATAGAATTGTTTGGGTTGGAAGGGACCTTAAAGTTCCAACCTGCCTGCCAAGCAGAGACCCTTTCACTTGACCAGGTTGCTCAGAGCCCCATCCAACCTGGCCTTGAACACTGCCAGGGACAGGGCATCCACAGCTTCTCTGGGCAACCTGATCCAGTGTCTCACCACCCTCACGGTGAAGAGTTTCTTTCTTATATCTGATCTTAATCTACCCTCTTACAGTTTTAAGCCATTCCACCTTGTCCTGTCACTCTGTGCCCTATGTGTAAATAATCCCTCCCCATCTCTCTTGTAGGGTCCCTTCAGGTGCTGGACAGCTGCTCTAAGGTCTCCTCAGGGCTTCTCTTCTCCAGGCTGAGCAACCTCAGCTCTCTCAGCCTGTCTTCATAGGAGAGGTGCTCCAGCCCTCTGATCATCTTCATGGCCTCCTCTGGACTTACTCCAACAACCAAATACTGATAATGGGGGGGAAAAGTCCTATTTGTTGTATACTTACTTAGCACAGTGATTGATTCTTTACAGTTAGCAGATCTGTTGCATTGCTATCAAACTACAGAGGGATTACCTTCTATATATTTTAAATTTGGGTTTGCAGAGTTAATCAGCAGAGTTAAAAGAAACATAAAATCAGGTATCAACTGCATTGGTTACTACTATTGCAGTTAGGCCTGTGTACTGTGGAGGAGGAGGAGGCTCTGCAGATCCTCTGCTCTGTGTGTTAACATGCAAGTTGGGGCAGTTCTGGTTTGGAGAAAGGACATGCTCTTTCCAGTATGTTATCTATATAAACCAATGGAAAGCTCTCTGCCAGATAGTGCAGTTAATGCTGGATATTTTCTTTCCATGAGGTCATCACTGTGAGAAAAAAACCTAAGGAAAAGAGTCCATTCAGTTAGGGTGCAGTCTGCTCTTCGAACAGATTGCTGCAGGAGGTAGCTTTTGAGAATCAGCTCGTTCTGAACAGTGGCAATTTACTTAATGGCATTTATCCTGCGTTGTCCCGGTTTGTCTTCTGTCCTGTCACGGCTGACTGAACGGACAAATAGAGCACAATACCTGCTCTCTTAAATTTGTGTCATTTTCACCTGAATTAGAGTTGAAATCAGACAGATATTGTACCTGAGCTCTTTGGGAACAGAATTCAGCTGCAGTTTGAGTCTTTGAATTAACTGAGTATCAACTGTTTCTGCCTTGTCAGTGTTATTTTGGAATGCTTTGCTTCTCTTCAAATATTTCTTTGCATTACCATCTCAGATTAGCCAAGACCTCATTAAAAAATCTTGAAGGATACTTGGCTTTCTTCTTTAAATATAGTAGAAGTAGAAGATAATGAGATGGAAGGAAGAAAAAAATTATTATCTTGAATTTGTCCTTAGTAACAGAGAAAAAAAAAAAAAAAAGCACTGTAGAAATTGCAGCAGGGGAAGGTGAAAGAACCAGAGTTTCATAAAATATTTTGGAGTGCTTTCACAGGCTTGTTTAATTTCCACAGAGCTATGTGAGTTTGCATATGTCAATCACTTTAAAGAAATGCTTTGCTTTGATTATGAACGTGACTTGACAATAAAATTGTTTGCATAGTGCTCAGTATATGTAAATTGATACTTAAGTGCTGCTTTAAGTATAATTACTGTAATAGCAAAAGGCAAAATCAAGTTGAGTAACAGAGTTTTTAATTAGATTAACATAAGCCATTTGTGATTTAATACAATAGTGTCTACAAAATTAGATACTATATGCATGTATGTTAAATCAGTCCATTAACACCCTGGGTCCAAATTAACTGTTGTTATCATTTCCTTGGCTGATCAGAAATTTGTGTTTTATGCTACATTTGAGTAGTCCACTAACATACATGGGAAGGATGCATTATTTTTATGGTTGAGTATTAAGCCCTAACTTATCCTGTTTCTTGTTGACTTAGAGCTTATCTTGGCAAATATATCATCTGGCAAAGGGAAATCTTTCACATAATATGAAATCATATTCAGCTCAGTAAGAGTCAATGATGTGCATGGAAGTCCCACTGTATTACTACTTCCTTAGACATTCCTATTACATTGCAAACTCTTCAAGTTAGAAAAAAGTCGTTAGGTTGCTGCCAGTTAGCAAAGAGCAGATGGTGTTTATTACTGTGACCAGGAAATTGTGTATCTGTGGGAGTAATAAGCCCAATTAGCCAAATGTTGATTGTGCTTTTAAGTGTTGTAGTCTTGGTACCTATTTCCATACCTGTGAGTGTGCTCAGTATAAACTTCTTTGTGCGCTTTGGAAAAAGCTCAGTGGTGCACTTCTGCAGCCTGAATTGTTGGCATTTGTATAAATACCATTTTAGATAATGTCTTGCAAATGAGCCAGTCTTAGACACACAATTCCAAGAATTTCTTATTACTTGCTTTGTATTTTATTTTCCTGTAAATAATCAAAGTTGACTACTTCAAGCTTGGCTAGAATGAATGTAAAAACCTTTGTGTCCTAGAGAATCCTCTTGCCTTATTCAATAAAATACACTTTTAGTACAAGGGAAAGTCATGTTTAGCTCAGCATACTCTGCAGTTTTTAAAAATACTGCTCTTCCTGCACAGTCTCCCAGTAAGGAATAGTGAGCCATCAAAGAACTTCCTGACCTCCATGAGGCATGGGTTGGGATCAGTCACGAGCTCTGACTGGCTACCAGTTTGCTAGACCAGGTTGCTCAGAGCCTTACCCAGCCCTGCCTTGAACATCAGCATCCTCTTTCCCGTTTCTGAGTTGCAAAAGCAGGCTCAGAAATGGTCTTCCTGTCAGCAGAAGCTGCTGCTGCTGCACCTGCTTGGAGTAATAACACCCTCTTTGATAACTGAGCCTGATGATTTTCATAGCAGTAGTTTCTGCAGTCACTTGCTCACAATCCAAATAAGCAACACTAGCTATGTACATTCAGCAAGGTCTGTTTTGGGGTTTTTTTAACATACTTGGCAGCTCTTCTGGGTCAAGATCATGTCTTCCTTCATGGCTGTTCAGTGCCTGGTACAATGAATCTCTCTGGATACCTTTGCAATTAAATAATAAAACCTTTGCAATTAACAGCTTGTTAATTGAGGATTTAATATAGATCCACAACTTTAATTTGTTCCTTGGCTTTTCCTCAATTACCTCACCTTAGATTTACAAACAGAAGCACATAAAATAAAATGCTTGAGTGTTTTATAGGTAGCAGATTTTAAATAAGTAAAACTGATAATGCATGTATTAGAGAAAGAGCCATTCAGATTTTCCTGACATAAGAAAGTTTAACTGAATAAGGGTATACCAGACCAGACACCAATTTTTTCTTTATACCAGAAAATTTATTTTCATTTTAAGGCTCATTTAAATTGCTTTATTTGAATTCCACAACTTGTTACCAGAATTTTGACAGAAAACTGCTAAAACTGAAAAAGTGAGGAGATATTTTTCCTATCTTACTGTAGACTTATATCTAGAAGATTTTTATCTGGAGCTGCTGACCATCTGTTTCATAGAGTTATGCCAAAAATATATTTTCACTGTAGATTTAAATGCTTGCAATGAGCTAGTAAATAGCCAGACAAGTATTGCAGCATCTTCTTCAAGCACACCGTAAATACGAATTCCTAGCACTTCTCAAGATAAAAAAAGGTGTAATAAAAACCCATTTATTTCTTGAGTGAATCTTCTAGTCACAGTAACTTGAATAATTCTAACTTTGTTAATCAGATTTAATTTATTCTAGAAGTGATTCCACTGATTTAAACATGAAATTAATTTGGCCAAGAGTTTTCAAGAAGCTGTATTTTGCCTTTGAGCATTTAATTTTTCTGTGCAGAGGCTGGCATTGAGTTATTTTCAAAGCCTGACACAGAGATGAGACCCAGTGAGCTCTGTAGGAAAGGGCAGCTTTCTCCTTTTCTCCTTTGGTGGTGGGACTGCTGCAGAGACATTTCTGTGATACAAGACTGTAAGAAAGCAGTAGCACACATTCTTTGGAGGAGATCTCCAGGGCCTCTCATATCTTCATTTTCTGCTTCTGCTGTTGGCTGTCTCCTGACATGCCCTGCTAAAGTAGAGCCCTGCAAAGTTCATTCCTACCAAACAGGTGTCCCAGAAGCTTTTCTCCAAGAGACAGCAAGTATCACATAGCTGTAGTAAAAAAATAATGCTGCATGCTTATCTGGAACACTAAATTAATTTTGCTAAAGCCAAGAAGTAGTAGATACTGAACAGGGTAAGCAACTACATATAGAGAGAGACAAACCTGGACTCTGCAGAATCTGCTGAGGAACAGAATAGAATAGAATAGAATAGAATAGAATAGAATAGAATAGAATAGAATAGAATAGAATAGAATAGAATAGAACAGAATAGAACAGAATAGTTCTAGTAGGAAGGCACCTACAATGCTCAGCCCAAATGCCAGGCCAATTCAGGGCTCACCAAAAGTTTAACCATGTCAATATAGGCATTGACATTCTTACAAAATGTTGTGAAAAATAAAATTTGCATTCATAATAGTCCAGAACTGCCTTAACGTGAAGTCTCTTGTGCATATCAAAAGATGAGATGCCTTTAAAATAAATGCTGTTCTAAATAAAGTGAACTATCAGAAGTCCTAGAATAGGACCTTAATTATAGGCAGGTCTCAATCAATAAGGTTTTTGTTCAGTAGTGACTGTCTTTGTCTTCTCCCCTTTTCTTTAGTACAGGACTGAATTTAGAAAGATTCTTCACCCCCCTCTCCCTCCCTCCTCCCCCCCCCCTCCTGCTTTCCATGAATAAGGACAGGATTTTGTGTGGATAAGAAGCTCTGAAAATGGAGTGACACTTTGTCTCTCCACAAAGGAACTGATAGCAATGGTGAACAAAACACACTGAGAAATAACAAACCTGTTTCATGCTGTCAAGCCTGGGCTATTTGTGTTGTGCTGCTTCTAGAAGAAATTAATTTCTTATCCCAGTTCAAGGTTTGTTCTTCCTTATCTTAATGTTGGAAACATTTGTCTCATCCCATTCATTATTTATCTCAGTTTCGTTACTGCTATGAACACTGATCTGTGTATAAAACAGAAACAGTCACTGACACATACATTTTTTCTTGACTGGTAAGCATATTCCTTGTTTCTGGTTGTAAAACCTTATTAAATTAGATTTTATAAAGTAATAAATGTTACAGTTGTAGTAGAAATGCATTTGAGGTGCATCAAACAGGGAAACAAATACTCTTCTAAATGTAAAAGTGCATTTTCTACCAGTCGTTGTAGTTAGCTTGAGGCTTAAATTCTGTAAACTAGAGCTTAGATTTGTTTTACCTGTGCTATGCTGTCCTGAGGTAGTTTGAACAAAAACTTTAATGAAAACTCAGGAGCTTTGGATTTGGGCACCTTACTGTTGATTGCTTGTGTGGGTTGAAGTGTGAAAGTAATCAGGATGCAGATAAATCTGCTGAAACTGTGTGTATATATTGGTTGGGGAAGATGTTGGAGATACTGGCTGTAGATAAAGGAATGATCTATTGAGCTGTATTCTCTGTCAGGTTTTATTTTGCAGAGGAGAAGGTTTACTGCACAGCTGTTGATACATGAAACATCATGTGCATTTGATTATAAGTAAAGCATCCCCTGCTTTCACCTGATCATTTTCCCCTGAAGTCATGCATCATCTCTCCCAGAAAAATGATAAAAAAGTCTAAGAAAATTATGTACAAAATCCCTGCCATAAACCAAGAAGGGTTTCTGCAAGCAAATAGAAAGCCTAGCTCATGTTCATAAACATGATTGAAAAGTTAAGCCATTTATGAAAACATCTAGTAACACAAGAGTAATTTTCAAGTGGAACTTTGTTTGCTCCCCAGCAGTGAAAGTTTTCTGTTAATACTCTCTCCTCTATATGTCAGCATTTCTCAGCTGTCCTCTCCTAATACGACCAGATATTATCCCAAAGACTTAGAGCTACTATTATTTGGAGAAAATTTGTACACATGGCAGAATTGGATTGGATCTGAGATTGCAGAGTAAGATGTGCAGTTACAGCTGCTGTACCAGGAATGTGTGTTTGTGGGCAAGGCTCACCTTTATATGCAGCCCAGCTGCATGAGTTTCCACATTTTCCTTCACTGTCTCTATGCACAGATTGCATGTGCATGTGTGGGGCTGTAACTGCAGCCTAAACCTTCCAGTATTAAAATCAGTTCTGCCCAGCATATCTTCATTTAAAAAAAAACAAGAGAAGTGAAGTTGTGTTTCAGATTTCTTGCATTTTGTGCTGTTCACTGAAACATCCTATTTCTTATGCGCTGCTTTTAGCTATATGTGAACATAAAGGATATATTTTTCACAAGACTTTGAGTCAAAGTTACTCCACCAGTACTTTCAGACCTCGGGGAGTTTTGGGATTATAGATTGTGCTGAGGATATCCAGTGGCCCCAGCGTGGTGCTGGGAAGACAGAGCACAATAGCAAGATGCCAGATATAGTGCCGTGGTTTTCTGCAACTTTAGACAAAACCAAACTAAGAGCAATTCAGTTTTTCAGTTGTAAATAACTGCTTCCTTCCCGATGTGTGTTTTGTAGATAGTGGATGAAATGTGAGTGTCTGTCTGCTACATAATCAATAGAATTAAAATCCCCAGCCACTTATTTCCTGTGAAGTGATTAAAATCCACTTAGTACGTAACATGGTCTATGCTGGCTGTTCTGCTCCTTTGCAGCAATATGTCAAGGTAATGATTATACAGTTTATGAAGTGCTTAAATATAAATGGTCAACATAAATCTTCACAGAGTGTATTTTAATAGTTCTATTCCATTCAGAGTACAAATGTGGTCAAGCTTTAGTTGGCCTTCTTGTAGTTTCCTCTGGAAGTAGCTAATGTTATAGTTCCTTCACCTTAAGAGGGGTGGCTTTTCTTGATGCCAACAAACACTGCAAGGATGCAGCAGGATGTGGTTCTTGTCTGATTGGTGATGTATAAATGTCACAAAAGATTTAGGGATGTAACATGTGACATCCTCCCTTCTACATGTAGGGGGTCCCTGCAGAGAAACAAAAGCAGCTCTGCTGTTTGCTCAGCCATCTCTAATAAACCTTTATATAGATGGGATGAGTGATTTTTGAGATCTTTATTTGTATCAATAGATTGAGCCTACAGTATAGTATTAAAGTTCAGTTCTTGCCATTTCTTCCTCATTGTTTGGTTTATTTTCCTACAAAATTGAATAAGCAATTTGAAGCCAACAGCTTCTTCTAAGCCAAGATTTCCCTGGAAGAAGCAGAGCAACAGTTTGAAAACACAGGATTGTTGATACTTTGTTTGGGACATTGACTCTAAAGCTTACCCTGTTTTGAAGAGTTGGTAAATTTTATTAAATCAACAGCTAGAGTTGGAAAAAAGCACAAACACACAAGCTTGAAAAATCTGGGTTTGGAGCTTCAAATCATGCTGGATTTTCCTCCAAATGTTACCATGTATTACTTCCCCCACGAACACATTATCTTGCAGAAATCAATTCTTTTGGTTTAGGTGGCAGCAGATTTTACCTTATATATTTATTTTTCTTGTGATTACATACTATTTCCCTAATGAGTTTAACCAGTATTTGAAGGAAGTTGCAAATTATTTTTCATTCAGGCACTGGACTGAAAGCCAGCTTGGGGTTTGGAGCATCTGGCATGATTCAGAGTTTGGGTGTTGCTAACATGGCTGATACATTTGCATTGTTATATTCTTGCTGGTTAAAATGAAAACAGGAATATTTCCACATTTTTAAAATATAAGGTAGTGCAAAACAAAGTATATTATAACATCTTTGTAGACATTTGTGGATATTTTTGACAGCAGCATTTTCTTGATTTATATTTCTTGTTTTCATGTTCTTTCTGTCTGAAATAAAACCAAGGAAGCGCTGATAGAATGACACCTCTTTTTATCTGGCAGAGCTTATTCTTTGTTGAAAGCCAGACCAGGATACTGTCTTTTCAGACTTGAACATAATTCCAAAACATCTTAAGCAAGTGCTGATGATTTCCAGTCAGTTTCCAAAGACCACATACCACAGCGTTTTTAAAAGATGTTGGAAATAATAAAAAATAATCAGTTGAAGACTCTACTGATTATAGAATAAAGAAATTACTTAACAGACTCCCTCGTTTTTGCTACTTTGTGTCAACATGATATTAGCATTTCTTTTAATTATTGTTCTCTCTTCTGATTTTCCTGTAGACATCCCTCCTCTTCATACAGAAAAAACTGTTTATGTGTAGCATGAAGTGTGTGGTGTTCAGGAATATTAGCAATGTGCACACAAAGCCCAGTGTTCTACACAATCCTTTTAGAAAATGCCCTTGAATATCTACCATAATCTATTGATTGTGATTTGTTCTGGTGCTGGCAAAACAGGTATTTGAAGCTGATACACAAAACAGCACGTATTTTCAAGGAGTTGTGCAAAGCATCAAATCCTAAAAGTCTGTCTAAAGCCCTGACTTTGCAGGATATATTACTTTCTAATAGAGCTGGCTAACTTGGGAAAGAACCTGAAATTCTCTGATTTTCACCAGTACCATGTGAGGAGCAACTACCTTGTTTAGCAATTTGCTAAGCCCAGCAGCCACTGGCCTGTTAGTCCTGGAGAGAGAAACCTCCTGGGGCTCAAATAAACCATGAATGCTTTTACTGTCTTTCACAGTAGATGAATGAATATTTTGTTTCTCCAGTCCTGTATCTCTGTGAATTAGGCTCAAAGCTAAGTAGGAGTATTTCTTTTAAAGGAAAGTAAAATTTTCTTGTTTAATCATTGTGTTTATTATATTAAGTTTTTGGAAAAGTACCTGTGGGTCTAAAAGAGTTTTCTTATTTTCGTTCTAGTTCAATTTTGTTGGGAAATTGCTTGGACCAAGAGGAAACTCTTTAAAGAGGTTACAAGAAGAAACAGGTGCAAAAATGTCCATCCTGGGAAAAGGATCCATGAGGGATAAAGCTAAGGTACTGTGTCTGGATTATGGTTGCAATTAGTGTTGAAACACAAGTTGTTTTAGGTGTTACACTTAGATTGCCTCTCTGTTTATTAATGACTCAATTAAAAGGCCTATAATAGACTCTGACTCCAAAGCTAGTTTGTTTTTTTCAAGTTACATCAATTGCTTAAATATAATTTTTTTCTTGCTATGCCAACCTTGCTTAGACGTCCACAGTTGCTATATTACCAGAGTTATTTAAATAACTCACCTAAAAGAGAAACCAGTTTAAAGTTCATTTGTTCTGAGAGAAGTCTCTTGCTCCTGAGAAAGTACAGATTGTATATATTACTGCTGTAATATTAGTGTACATAAATGGGTTTTCTCTTCTGTTTTCTGTTTCTTTAGCGATGAGGAGTGTTTTAGTATTGAATATTTATTCAGGGTATAATTCCAGGAAAAGATAACAAAGTGGACATTTTGCTTAAATGTGTGTAAAAATGCTCTATAGATGAAATTAAAAAAAAAAAGTGTTTGGAATCATAGCCTGGTCAACACCCCTAAGTAATTATTTGCAGGTAAGTGCTGGCATGATGTTCTGTGGTATGGAATATCCCTCTGGCCAGTTCAGGTCAGCTGTCCTGGCTGTGCTCCCTCCTGGCCTCTTGTGCAGCTCCTCACTGGCAGAGCATGAGACACTCAAAAGTCCTTGGCTTGGGGTAAGCCCTACTTAACAACAACCCACACATTACTGTGTTATCAATGTTGGTCTCATACTAAATCCCAAACACAACAGGGTGCCATTTAGTAGGAAGAAAATTAATCCTATCCCAGCTACACTCAGGACATTAAGGAAGCTTTCATGTCTATTTGACCCAAAGAAGTACTGATTGCATTGTCTTCTTTTAGAGTCTGTAGAACAGCAGTATTATGGTCAACACAGAAATAATGACTCCTAATTTCACTGTATTTTAACTGTATATAGCCTTTAGTAATGCTGTGCATTATTCTTCTCTCCTTTCTGTCACCTCTGTCATTGATTTCAGTGGCTAAAATGATGAAAGCAAACATATGCCAAAATAAAGGAAAGACCAATCTTTAGTTGGCATTATTTGGTCTTGGTAATATGTATCAGCAATCACATAGACATTATGAGGTCTGCAATTCCAATATTGAAAAAAATAAACCCACAAACCAGACAAATAAGGTGCACATACTCTATCTAATTTTTCAGAGTTTTCTTTATGACATTTTAGTCAGACATTTAGTGACACTTCGGTTATAATTATGAGATAATAAATTTTGAATACACTACTGATTTTATTTCTAAGTGTTGACAGGTAAAATATTTAAATTACTTATGTCTAACTTCCAGAATCATAAATATTTCCCAGAATGAGAGAATGTATGTGCTGCTAAGTAGCAGTAATTTGTATCAGTACTACATCTGATGCCCACTCACTCCATTCTCAGCCACCCACTCAGATTATGACTGCCAAGAGCATCAATTGCCCAGACAGGGGAGTGCAAAGATGTTTAAACACAGTAATAGACAGACTAAGACTTCTGATTTTGAGATTGGTCAGTCTTCTGATCATGTAATTTGGTTTTTGTCAGATCATAATGAACAGTTACAGCATGACATTTACTAAATTCACTCATGAGTACGTCAGCAAAACTTGGAGTATTTTCTTTTCCTCTTCATAGGGTATTTAGTCCTTAAGAATAATCTGAAATTGAGTATGAGCTTCATGAAAACTCCTTCATATAAGACTAGTGAAAAAAATAAAATTCTAGGGTAAACTGGCATTAAATAGAGCAGTCATGAAAGCAATTTCTGTAGAGAAAGGCTCATAAGCAATTTATCTTAATCCAATTTAGACATTACTGACTCAAAAGAGAAAAAATCCCTGTGCAATTACAGAGAGAGGTAGGAATTATCTGATCCATGTACATCACTCTTACCAGTTCCAAATGAAGGAGTGTGAGAATGATCTTGGGATCTGTAATAGTTACAATTAGCATTTCAGAGAGGCTATTCTAGGCTGAGATACTGGTAAAATGTTAAGAAAATATGTTTGACTGTGAGCATAAATAATGGTGTGAATTGCTACATTGCTAAGGAAAATACAACTTGCTCTGGCTAAAACGGTTTTCTTGTCAAAAAATAAGTGCACCAGTATCATTTATGCAGTACTTTTTTACTGATTTAAATACAAATTACCAACCTCTGGAGGCTTTTTGTGGGTTTTCTGTACCATAAAAGAAATCAGCTTATGTATAGTAGTGGATAGGTCTTTGTTTTGCAGGAGTATTCAAGAAAAATCTATATAATTTCCCTCTTGAAACTAGAATTTCCTTAAAGCTGTCTGTATAATGCCATGAGCCATAGGAGTCCCCAGACAGACTGCAGGCACTGTGCTTTTCCCCTCCAATCTGGTGCAGCTGGATGCTGAATTGCACCAGAGAAGCAGAAAGACCATTTCTGCTGAAAAGTACTAAATATATTTATGCTCTAGATCCCTGTATCCGTAAATGTTCAAAAAGAACTGATCCACTGATTTGAGGATTTATAGTGCCAAAATGACAGTAGGGAAGTTCTTGGCTCAACAGTGAACTGCTCTGGCTATAGTCAGTAATTTTGGTCATATGGAGGGGCAGTTTCCTTATCTGGGAAGTGGATTTTATCAATGGAGGTATGTCTGCTCTTCAGAATTTCCTTATCTTCTCTAAAGAAACCTGGGGTAAATATTAGAGACTAAAGATTTTAGGGTGTTTTCTTCCAGAGCAACAGGGAACACTTGTTAAGAGTGACTTGAGATTTCTGAGTATCTGCTGTGCCTACAGCGTGGGAACAGGATAGATTAATTTGAAAAGGCAATGCAGCTGACTTAAAATGTATATTATGAACAGCTCACATTGTGCACAAAATACCACAGAGCTAATGCACATTACAGAAAGTTGTGTTAGAAGTTACTGAAGAGATGCCCAAATATAACTGTGTCAGTAGTTTGGGTTTTTTTATAAGAACATTTTTATTTTAAAAGTATCCTAAGGGAGTCTGTTTGGGAGAGCAGAATAACCTCAGAACAGTAGAATGTTTTAATTTTACTTTAATAATATATTAAAAGTTAGGCAAAGAAAAAATTTTTGTTATTTTTCATTTTTAAAAAATGAAAAATAGATTTTTAACCTTCATGTCATTTCTTGAAAACTCATTGTTCATCACGTGCCAGACACTTAGAAGACTGATGAGTTATTTAAACTGAAGGGGCTCACATTGTCTTTGCTCCAAACATATATTTGAACCATATTTTACTTACATAGAGCAGGATTTGGAAATGAATGTATGTCCTGACAACTGGGTTATATGTTAGATTAAAAAAAGCTAAACCATCAATTTTTACAGTAGCACATGTGCTGTCAGACACACATGAAGGAAAACATAAATCATGGTGTTTGCTTGAAATTTTCTGCATACTGATGTGTAATTGCCATCCCAATTGAAAATGTCTTTACTTAGAGCAATCCTGTCAACACCATGTCCTGTTTTGCACACTATCTGTTTATTACCCATTTCTCTCATCACTTAAACTTCCACTCACTTAAGTTTTTTGTCCTGGCTATTGAAAGTATGTTGTTATTAGTGATTCATGTTGGCTTCCTATAAAATACGGAAAATTAGAGAACAAATTTGCACTGAAGCTTTCAAAAATTGCATAAACTACTTGACTGTGGTTCAGTATTTTACTGAGCACTTTTAACTGCCTTCTTCTTCAAGTTCAGTTTTTGTTAAAACTAGTTCTTAAGGAAAGAGGAGATAATTGCAGTCAAACTCCCTGCCTTTCATTAATCTGTGGGTTAAGTGCTTTCCAAAGAAGGTCCACTTCTGAGTTTTTCCTGTGAAACAGAATTTGTTGCATTACCTTTTCTTTATAAGAAACACCAAGCATTAAGAACTTGTTTGCCACTAAAAAGATCTGAAATCAGCACACAGAGAATCTACTGAGATGCACTTATTGACATGTTGGCTTTAAGGTGGTTTTTAACAGCTGTGTTCTGTGAGTACCTTAAAAAGACTTTGAAAATATGGAATAGTTGCAGTGCATATTGGTCTCTTCCCTGTGAATTCTGAGTGCTGTGAGGTCAGTCCTGCAACCTTTAAATAAATGTTTAAATACGTTACAGGATTAAGTCCTTATGTAATGTGAATAATGCCCAGTAGCTTTTTGGTTTGAAGCACAATGTGTTTTTCATTAGGTCATGTCTACCACGGGTTTAGCATCCTAATAGTGTAAAGTTAATTCTCTAATAGGATTCTCTTGACTTCATTGTTTTTAAAAAAAGTTATAAATTAATGCTCAGATAGCTTGAAAGGGAAGAAAAAAATTTGCAGGTTTTGTCTATAGGGTGCTGTGGTCCAAGCATTACATTATATTCTTTTCCAATGCTATTGCTTCACTGAAATTTGATCTAAGGTGTTTCCTTCAGTGTCCAGAGTTTTAAAAGCTTTTAAAATGGTTAAGGTCATACAGTGTAGGTACATTTGCAGTATTTTTTTCCAAGTGCCAACATTCTCAACAAGAATAGAAGTTGCAAAAGACTTTAGAAAGTTAAAAAACCAAAACAAAATAAACCAAAACCAACCAAAAATCACATAGTGATCCATTGCACCATTTTTTATGCTGATGCCACTCCACTTGTGCCTGTAAGGTTTCTTGCTCTGCCTTATGGCAGTGGAAGTTTAGCTCAGTGTGTTCAGCTCATAGTTGAAGACAGAAATTTGGGAATTCTTATAAAAACTCCATTTTAGTTTTTTAAAAGATAACCTTTAGATTTACTTCCAACCTGCTGGGAATTTTGATTTGGACTTTATGCAAAATCTCTGAAATGTTAATTTCTTAGGTAAGATATTTCTGTTCCCTTGAAGTACTCCTTTATCATCTTCAGCTGGAAAATCTCTAAGGGAAAGACAGAGCAATGCATGGCATTGCATTTAGAAAAGTAGCTCACAGCTAGGAGCATCAATAGCTAGTTTTAAATCACTAATTGGTGCTCACCCATTTTGTCCTTTTCTGTTACTTTGTCTTTTTTTGTGTTTAAAAGTCGTAGGGATTTTGTATTTTTATCTCTGCAGACATGGTACCTTACAGCTTAGAGGCATTTCACCCCACAAACAGGTTTATGTCCCAGAGCAGGACTAGGCCCTCACCTTGCCTTGGAGATGTGAGCAGAAGCTACAACAGCACACTGCTTCTGCTGCAGTGCAGTTTTTTCATCTCCCTAAATATCTCCAGCTTCCTGTTAGGAACTGCTGTGGGGCTGTAAGGACCATAACAAACCACCAGCAACAAAGAAAAATGCAGGGAAAAGGAACAAACAAAAAGCAGACCACTCCATTCTTTTGGAACTGAAATCTTCAACAATCACTTGCAAAAGGATGTTAGCTCTTTAAATCCTACTGTAATCTGCATTCTTTCCATTTTTCCTTTAATGACCACATCAAAAGGTGCCAAAGGCTTTCACACTCTAAAGCTAGGGTTTTACCTGAAAAAACCCACAACATTCTAAATAAAATACTATCTCCTTATATAGAGAAAACATAAATCTGCTGGCAGGCACAGATTAAAACAAGAGATCATCTTTGTCACTGTTTCCTCTAGTGTTACTTGTAATCTAGCAACTTTCAGCTGCTCTACCACTCCAGTTTCTTGGAAGATACCTCTGTGTATCACCTCTAATGAGTATAAACTCCTTTTTTCCCCTCTAGTGAGTTGTAAACTCCTTTTTTCCCTGATAGGGGAGGCAGTTTGAGGTAGATACAGATCACAAACAATATTTCTTGGAATAGCTTTTATTCTATAAACTTTTACTGATTCTATTATGTATTGCAATTGTTTAGGTTTTACTAATGGCAGATAATTATTCTCACAAGGTATTCACCTTATTGAGTCTCACATCTGAATTGCAGTCTCACAATTACCTGGTTAGAACAACACTTGGGAAGACAACTCTAATGATATACTCAGAAAATAGAGAGCATTACTGGCAGGTCAATGGAATGTGTTCAGAAAGTCTGTCAGAGGATCTTTTATTTCCTCAGAGGTGTAAGTGACCCCATAGTCTTCATCTGCATGGAGCAGTCATCCTGGATAAAGGCTGAGGTACAGAACACACATGGACACAAATCTGTGCTCCTTCACCAGCACCAGTTGTCTCCAGGGCTTTCTCAGCACATACTTTTCATTCCTTTGATTTTCTTCTGTCTTTTTCTTGAAACTTTAGAGTTGTCTGTAGAAGCAATTCATGAGAAGTCAGTGGATGAGACTTTCATGAAAAATGCTTTTTCTATTGCTTATCTTATGTGTCTAATGTCCACACATTGTCTGCCCCCTCTTGTTTCACCAGCTCCTCAGATCTGTGCAAATCAGCTTGTTTCCAGAAGGTTTTCCTTCTCTTTTCAGAAAACTCCATGTTACCCAGAGTGCCACACCTAGGAAGAAACAAGTTGTCTTTCATGCTTCTCAGCCACATTGTCTTAACTAAACTTGTATCTTTTGATGATATCACAATAAACTGAGTCCTTTCAGTCATTTATCCTCTTTCTGGCACAAAAATATATGTGTATTCAGTGAGATTCTTTCCTGATGGGGAGTCATAAACCTCTTATTTTCTTGTCATATCCCTGCATATTTTGGTTTTTACGCCTCTTGCCTCTCTGCTCTGTATAGGACTTTTGTCTTTCCCAAGATCATTTGTAGCACCACATTCCTGTCAGGAGCATCTTCTGTTTAATAGTTTTTGCAGGTTCCATTAGTTACCTATTTGTCTGGCTTGCTGGCTGAAGTGGAATCAATCTCAGAAATATGAGGCCATTGACCAGAAGAGTTAACTGGCTCCATTGGGATAAATTCTTCCCTTCCTGATACTCAAATGATCCTGTCTACATACCTAATTCAGGAGATCCTTGTAGATAGTTCCATATATATCAGAGAGCTGATCTGTTTTAACAGGCATCTCCCAGTAGCTTTGGGTTTGCAACCTGGCTAGAAAGAGTAACTGCCTCTTTTCCTTCAATTTATGCAGTTTCAGATGATCTGCAGCAGAGTAGTCCCTGACTTTTTTGGTTTGTGCTATAAAATTTTGGAAATCCATTTGTTTACACTTCTCTCAAGTTTATTTGTTTCTTTGCAGTATGGATTTCTTCTTACTAGGTTGTTTTGTTATATTTATGTCAAAGATTTATAGTGTTTTCTCTGACATCCCTCTCTGAATTTTAGAATGCATTTAAGTACATAGTCCATCTTGCTGCAGAGAAAACAGCCTTTGCCCAATTCCATTTGTGTTAAGAACAGGTCTGCTTTTTTTGACTGGGTGGGTAGCCACTCTGACCTTGCTTAGAGGAGTTAGGCTTAAGGCAAGCTTTTTGAAAGCTTTGTTATTTCTATGTATATATGGAGAGAGAAAGATGTGTGTGATACATTGTTCCAATTCATGATTGAGCATTAGGTCTCTCTATATTGGCCAGTTCCTTCTGGTTTTTCCTACACAGACTAGGGATGTCTGTGTCTTAACCATTTTAAATTCCCATGCTATTTAATGTTCAACTCTTCTATCCACAGAAGATGCACAGTTGCTTCCAAAGTCTCAAGATCGATTTGTAACTCATTTCCTAAATGTTTCTACAGATTGGTAGGACATGCATTTTAAAAGGAGCTGACATTACTTACATTTTAAGAGGAGTATAGCTGAAGTAAAATTACTTTGCAATTATCACCAAATTAGTCAACAGTGTTCCTTTCACTTTCATACAAAACCTGCTGCCTTCTCAAGTCATGCTTGAATAAGCCTCCAGATTATTCCATGTCCTAAATGGGGATGAGGTAACACCTTTTTCTTTTTCTGCTGAGTTTCATGCAGCATGTAAAGACAAAGCATCAGTACCAAACCATTCTTTGATTTGGAAAAAGATATCTATATTGGAAAAAGAAGTATCAGAACCCACCAAATGCTTCCTGCCCATACATGAGGCAGTGCAGCTCCTTGTCTCTGCAGCAGTGACTTCCACCTTGTTTGAGTTCATCAAGTTCTAGAAAAATCTTTTCTCTAGAGGTGAGGCTTGTGGTTTGTGATGCCTGTAAGCTCTGACCTGCACTTCAGAATAGAGGGCTGAAGGATGGGCACTGGGGCAGTCTCTTGACTTCTCCAGTCAGATTCCAATTCTTCTCTGCATTTCCTGCCTGGGCACTTTAGGAGTATGTGAACAGGACTTTTTTTGTCTTGTTAGAGAGAGAAGTCATTTATCTTTCTCAGTAAGCAACCTGTTCCTGCTCTCATGGCACCTGGAGATTTTTTACTTGTACTTCTGTAAAAAATGGAACTTGAGAGTTTGTGTCAGCAGACTTTTACAGCATTCAGATATTACAGCTAGGTAAGAGCTCAGTTTCTTGCAGCCCTTTTTTGTGTAGTTAGATACTCACATGTACACTGTGTCAGTTGCTGAAAAGGGACATAGGTTGTTGCACAAGGTAGATGTTGTTCCTCAGTACTGGAGTGTGTTTTCAGTGGTGCAAGATCTGAACTATCATCAGAGTCAAGAATTAGCCACCAGGAATTGCTGGGGTCACAGCAGCATCATATTTATCTCCTGACCACTTCTTACCCAGTGTCTCCCAGTGAGGCAATGGTGACAAAAAAGACCTTGGTGAAGATTGCTCTGGTTGCATTTTGCTCAGTAAATATTCCCCAGAATAGAAAAAATCCTAAATTGAACAAATGAAAAAAAAACTTCATGGCCTTTTTGTCTCTCAGAGACAAATTTTGCACTATAAACTTTGGGCTGTAAATATTGAAACAGTCTTCCTCGTTTATTCTTTAATTTATTTGTCTGTGATTTCTTGGAAAAAGCTATAAATAACAAACAATTTGTGCAAGTTTGTGTGCTTATTGAAAGAAACCAAACTGAAGTCTCAGATCTTTTAGATACTCTTGTTTTAATGAATTTGTTTGGTATTAAATAAAAAAGACTTACATTTTTTCATACACATGAAATATTGGAAAACAAGGTTTTATTTTAAACTTGAAAATTTAAATTGGCAGAAAAATTGAGATTATCATCTCTTCCTACCCTAGACCTGTATTAATTACTGATGAAAAATTAAAGTTCATAGATTGGATACATGCCAAGATAGGTTAAAAAAACAGGAAAGTGGAACACTCATTTAAGTGCTTTAAATATTTATAATTTAAACAATATTTGAAAAGAGTTAGAATATTCTTCTTTGAAGCTTGAGAAGGTCTATAAGATCTCCTCTAACACTCTCAGAGTCCCAGAAGTGCATTTCCTGTACTGTTGAAGGCAGTGGCAGTTTTGCCAGTGACCAGAGCAAGGAATAAATCACTCTTAGTATTTATCTGAGTGAGCAAATGAAATTCAAACTCAATCTCCATATAATTCTCTATTAATTTTTAGACTAGACCTCCAGTCTGAAGAGTGAGGTGTTAGAGTGGGTATAGGGAATCAACAAGATATAGCAATGCAAGTATTTCCTACTGGCACAGTTCATGGAGTTGTATGATGCTTCCATGTAATTAGTGATGACATTTTCAAAACAGAATAGCCAAGAGGGCAATTTAGCTCTGTGTTAAAAATTTCATACTCTGAAGCTGATAGTTAAGAAAATTGCATTGTCCTCACAGAAGAATCACATCAGACCTCAAGCAGATGCTGTTTTATTACTGATGTAACACAGTGGTGATATTAAAAGTCTTTATCACTTCCCTTGAATGTAATGCTAAAACAGACTTACATGTTTTGTAGTTCTGACAGGAGATTTGTAAGACTTACACTGCTGGGTTTAAAAAAATGGGGCACATTCTTTTCTTTCTACAAAATTGGGCTGTTTCCAAAGGGTAAAACATTGAGGCAGTGCTTCAGCTTTATTCTTTCTGAGTTAAAGGTGATGGAAGACCATGAAACTTTAAAGAAGGCAAGGCAAAGAAGTGGCAAGAGAGCAATGTGGGAAGGGTAAAGATAGCCCTTAACAAAGAAAAAGTTAACATGTTTTCTATTTTGCCAACTTGTAAATGTTTAGTAGTTTTTTTACTCAAGAACAGTTTACATTTTTTTGTTTGTGGAATATTGTCAGGTTTTCTAAATATCCCAGCAAAATAAACAAAGCTGTGAATACATGTATTATGCATTAGACATGAGCTGCCAAGTGACTCAGCTGCAATCTCCCCTCTGTCTGCAATGATGCCAGTTTGACACCCAGAAGTCTGAGTGTCACATCCAGATTTCAGCTGACTTGTGTTTCCTTGGCCAGAGAAGCAGCTGGTGTTTGTGACAGTGTCCCATTGCTGCCACTGGGGTCACACCTCCCAGGAGGTCTGGCTGTGACGGTGTACCCAGCTGGGAGATCCCCTTCTCCTGCACACCACATTTCCAACCCTGAGCAGCACTCAGGGGAGGGAGTCCTGGCACCAGTGCCACTGCCTGTGGAACAGGCATTAAGTTTTCTTAACAAAAAATAAACACGGGAAGAGATAAAGCAGCACATTCATGTGTGAGAGATGGGAAGATAAAAAAAGAGAGACAAGGAAATTAAAGTAAATTAACTCAATTGCTTACAGCAATTCGGGGGACTGAATATGTTTCCATGCTGATGTTTTTTTGCCACCTGTACTTTTTCAGAACGGTGACTTATATTCCAAAGTATTTTATTTATCTACATGCAGCTTCATAAAGACCAGGTTTGATCTTGCTGAATTTTGTTTTATGATTATTGTTCTTCCTGTTTTACATATAGATAAACGCAGAAAGAACTGCTTTGAATTATTTGTAGCAATTACATTAAATCCCAGTTTTCCATGCATAATGTTATCTGTACTCTTGAGGATCATGATAAATACTTTTAATATACTTTAATGGGCTATTCTTACAAGGAATTTTGCATTGCCACAATAGAGGCAGCATTACAGTAAATTAAATTACAGTGCACACAATTAAATAGAATAATGAAAAAAAATCAGACTTGGAGCAACAACTCTTTGGAGTCTCCTGAAATTCAATTCCACAAGAAACATAATAAAAGAAGATGGTGAGTGGAATTTAGATAGCTAAGTTAGATATTATTTACTTTGTAATATCTCCATCAGGGATTAATGTTCTCTTATTCAGAAGCATTGATTAGTCTCTGGATCATTTTTCAGATTGATTACTGTTGTAACATAGCATTCCTTTTTCATTTATCTACCCAACATCAATATAACTTTAGAGATACAACTTCATCGCAATACAGTTGTTATGCAATCCACAGTAATTTGTGGCTTCTCAATAATAGCTTTAAGGAAATCTGTACAGATTTAATTTGAGTTTATAGCCATTTATTACAAGAAGAATCACCCTATCTTCCTTTCATCTTCTCTGAAAAAAAAAAATTCTCTGACAGAGAAGTATGCTCTGACAAGCTTCTTGCCAAGAATGCTTGAGTGTGAGGTTCATTTCTGTTTTATCAAACATAGCTAAAGTAAGGCATGTGTGCAGCTCTGGCAGTTATGATTTTGAATATGCAGTGAAATCAGAAGGTATGATATCAGCATTGCAAGTGATACTATTTACTTTCTTCTCATTTTTCTGGTTTCTGTTATTTTGATTGGAGGTGAACATAAATTCAATCCAGTTTGGAGCTGGCATTTGATGTCTGCAGGGCTATAAAGTTTTCCTTCAGCTCCCACCACTGTGTGGCTTTGGCTTTATTTCTCAGATTCTTACTTTCCCCACAGTAGAGGATAAAAGCTCTTTGTCCATCTAATTTAGAGGCATCTACAGAGAATTAACTTGTTGATAGTTATAAATCTTACAAACACAGCATGTAATGCTCTAAATTCAGAGATTTCTGAGTTCAGATGAATGGGCTGTTATCCCTACAGAATATATCCCAAACCTAAGGACATCTGTGGATGTGCTCAAGGTTTTCAGGCTCTTTTGCCTGTTTTTTTACTGATATGATATTGTATCTATATTTGAACTCAGATATTCCTTTGGTTTGAATCAGATTAAGTCCATAGAATGAATTTTTATTCTTGCAGAATCGTGGAGGAGATGAGAGGGGTAGCAGTTAGTGATTAAAATCAACACCAAGCCTTACCCTAGTCCCTGCCTCCTGTCATCTTCTGCCTTTCACAGTCTCTTGAGAAATCTCTTTGAAACCAGGTCTTTAGAAGTAACTCTCACACTTACTGGACCCTGATCTCATAAATGGTGTTTCGAAGGTGTAGGGACACAGCTGGGATTTTTTTAGTTGATGAATGTGCAAATGCTTTGCTGAATTTTGGCCTTACAGGTAAGTCTTCCCTTCGTGTGCTTACAAACCCTGCTGTGAAAGTCAGTGGCTGCACTGTGTTTGTTCTTCGGTGCTCCAGCAGATGAATGATTTAGGGGGTGTCTAAAAACTCTGAAGAATTCACTTGGGAGTCATTTTTATGTAGTGAAGAGAAAAAATAAATAGAAAATTCTCTGTTTTTCTGTCCAACTGCAGGTCCTGCTTCATCTCCTCTTATATTAAGAAAGTCTGTTACCAAATGCTTTTTTATCTGGCATGAGAGAGAAAGAAAAATAATGTTTCCTTTGTACTATGTTGTTAATGTTTCTCCAGGGGTCTGTTTATAGAATAAGAAGATATAGGGAATGTCCAGCAAGTCTTACTCCCTTAATTAAAAATATAATTAGCCATCCATATAACTCTCAACTCTAGTGTAACACTGGTTATACTGAGTATCTAGCTGTTAAGAGACTTGATCCAAAGGTACATATCTAAGTACAAAATTAATGTTTCACATTTCTTTAAATTGATGTAGCAAATGTGTACTCTTGAATAGTTTGACAATAAATTATTAATTCTGTTTTACTATTTCAAGGCCAAACCGTGGGTGTCAACTGTTGCAAACAGAATTAATATTTTAGTTTGTTCTTTTGAAGATTTAGCTGCAATTCCTGAAACATGCTCTACAGAAATGAATCTTTTGCAATCATCACACAGTTAGATAGAGGAAGCTTTTTTTAACTACTTTTAAGTAGAAGGCTCAATCATGATGCTGAAAAGTGTGTGGTAAAAAAAATGATGTGATATCAAGCCTTGAATTAATTTTTGTTTTGCCTCCTTCATGATCCAGACCCTGGATAATTTGTGATGAGGACCTAATTGCAGTTTTCCAGCAGCTGAAGGGAGCCTACAACAAAGATGAAGAGAGACAATTTACTTACAGGAGTGACAGGACAAGGGGTGATGGCTTCAAACTGAAAGAGGGTGGGTTTAGATTAGATATGAGGAAGAAAATCTTTACTGTGAGAGTGGTGAGACATGAACAGGTTGTCCAGGGAAGTTGGGGATGCCCCATCTCTGGAAAAGTTCAAGGCCCATTTGGATGGGACTCCGAGCAACCTGGTCAAGTGGAAGGTGTCCCTGCCCGTGGCAGGGGTGGGAACTAAATGATCTTTAAGGTCCCTTCCAACCCAAACCATTCTGTGAGGCCATGACTCTATGATATGAGTCCCCCTGTTTTACAGTTCCTGTATTCAAAACTGCTGTCTTTGGTTTTGTCTGTTTTCTGCCACCTTCTCTCTGGCTTTCTTACTACACCAGCAGAGTGACAAACTGAATCTGCAAATCTGCTTTCTGCTTTCCTGATACAGACAGCTGTTACTGCTTCTTATTCTTTTTGTAGGGGAAACATTACTATTATATGTTCTGCTTAAAAAAAATTAAAATGTAGTAGCTGAACTTATAAAATGTTGAGTTTTTTAATGAGTTCACATACAGTAACTTCTATGTTTCTTTTCTTTAGGGTTTACCATTTATTACTTTTCTGCTTAGTGTACAAAACATACAATATGCATTAGGATATATTGATATATATTCAGATGCAATAATTTTAATAGAAGTTTGTCATTAAATAAAAATATTTACAGTTTTTTCATTGAAGTCTATCGGTACTATGGATTGCTAGAGTAGTTGATAAAAGATTCCAAAAGTACTTCAAGTATAGCAAAAAAAGATGTTATTCAGCATTAGGACTGTATAGAATTTTGGCCTAATACATGTACAGAAATACATTTCAAATGTGTACTGGCAATCTATTAATGAAAGGAATAGTCTATAAAAAAAGATGAAAAGATTTTACAAGTGTAGCACATAAATGCAGCAAAGAGGCCTGCTATATAAACTTACACTACTTTTTTCACATGGGCTTCAGTGAGAAAGGGTTTATGTTAGATCCTAGACCATGTCATTTGTTGTATGGATTTTTGTTTACAAACTGGGCTTCTCCATGTCACGACTATTAAATTTTGTTCATATTATATAGCAATAATGGAAAATTTTCACATTTCGTTTTACACTATTTGTAGAATGTAGTATAGCAGTGAAATCTAGGAGTTGCCATACTACAATGAATTATTAATTCATCTAGTGTCATTTCCTGGCTCTAGAAATAGTATTCAGTGGTTTATAAAATTGAGAGGAGAAAGAGGAACAAATAATATTCTGGGATAATTGAAAAAGCTAGTGTGATTGAGGAGAGAATCTGTTTCTCTCACACATAAATTATCACTGTATACCATGAAATGCAGTACCAAATAACTCTTCATAATACATTGGCTAGCACAGAAGCATATGTTATGTGTCTCCATTCAGCATGCCTAATTAAATTTTGCAGAGATATTTGTGCAAAGATTTCTGGTTGCATTGTATGAAGAAATGTCATTAGAAAAAAAAAAGCAAAAAAAGCACAACTCTTTTGTGTCTTTGGAATATATTTTATGTATGGGGTGACAGTTTGGGAGGCAAATATTAGAAGAGATTCTAGATACTAGAAAGGAAAGCTAAGAATTTTTTTAGATAAGAATTGCAAAAAAAGCTATAACAGGTGGTACCAATCTAATGAGTTTTCCTATCTTGAGTTTGATTTATTTCTTTCATTTTCTTTAAGTTAAAGAAAAGAGTTTATAGACTTAAAGAAAGCATCATTGCATTAAGACTCAAATATTACGGGGCACGAAAACCTGGGATTTCTTCCATACAACATGACATATTTATGATAGTTTGTTCCTTTATTTCTGTGAGTGATTTGTGATGTATGCAGTCATTTTAATTTAAAATATAGAAAAGTCATTCTTTACATGTTGAATTGGCCACAGTTGAGTGTCATTTAAAAGATGCATGTGCTTCTGGACTAATATGACTGTATCTGAGTGACTGGAAATGTTAGCAATTACTCTGTTGGGTGTTGGCATCTCAGGGGATAAAACCAAAAACGCTGAGATGACACATAAAGTCATAATTCTATATTGTTTATTCTTTTATACTTCTTTTAGATGCCTTTGGTGACTGAATTGCTGTAGTCATTAGTTAGAACTTTGAGCTGCTTATATTTTTTTACAGTGTTTGGTGTTTGTTGTTTTTTTCTTTTAGAGTAGAATTTTATTTCTGTCTTGTTTATTACTTTATTCTCAGTTCAGAAGTGTTATTTAATCTGGACAATGTCTATCCCTTTAGATAGATCATTCTTTTTGCACCTACACAGTCCCTGGTGTGGGCCTGACATGGCTATGCTAAATTCTGCAAACATGCATGCCTCTGAAGTTTCAGTAAGCTCAGATGTAAAAGCAGGGGAAAGTTCACCTTTTTCATGCGCTGCTGTTCTCATCACCAGGGCTGAACCCACTGCTGCATTCTGCCATCCTTCAGGGGAGGCTGCTGGGCTCTGCTGGCTGGCCCAGGAGGGATCAGTGTGCTCATTTAGCTGGCTGAGGTCCATGCCTGAGATGGGGTGGTGCAAACACAACGTCACACTTTCACAGGAGTGACCTCAACTGCTCCTTCAGGCCAGCAGTGGTTATGTATCAGGTGGAGGACAGTGAAACAGCTGGGCAGACCCTTGGACATGAGCTGGCCAGTGCACTTGCAGTCCAGAAAAGGAACCACACCGTGGGCTGCATCAGAAGCAGCGCGGCCAGCAGGGCGAGGCAGGGGCTTCTGCCCCGACTGTGCTCTCATCACACCCCCCTGGGCTGCTGTGCCCAGCTCTGGGCTTCCCAGCCTACAGAACTCATGCACAAGTTAAGAGTGGCTCCAGACCAGGGCAGAGCTCACCTCTGCTCTGGGGACACACTGAGAGAGCAGGGGCTGTTCAGCCTGCAGAGGAGAAGGCTCTGAGGGGATCTTACTCTGGTTTTTCTACATATAAAGGAGGCTTACAAATCAGACACAGAAATCTTTTTTACCTGAGCCTGTAGACTGTACAAGGGACAGTGTGTTTAACCTGAAACAGAGTAGGTTTAGACTGAGTATTAGGAAGACATTTTTTATGATGTGGTAGTGAGGCACTGCCACAGGTTGTGCAGAGAAGTTGTGGTGTCCCGTCCCTGGAGGTGTTCAAGGCCAAACTGGATGGGGCTTTGAGCAACCTATTCTAATGGAAGATGTCCCTGCCCAATAACAGACCAGGTGGAGCTAGAAGATCTTCAAAGTCCCTTCCAACTCAAACCATTCTAGTATTCTATGATAAAAATGCAGATTTAATTTGTGAAGGCATAAAGATACCTGGGCATGCAACATCCAGCCTGAATGTTTCTTGTCTACCCTAATGAATAATGAGATCATAAAGCTTGATTTTGAATTCGAACCCATATTTAAATAAAGTCCTGATATGGTCAGGTAGCCCCTTCAGTGACTTTGGAAGGAGTTCAGTAGAAGACAATCTCAAATGTGATTTATTTGCATTCTGCTTTTAATTGGTGTCGTGGGATGATCTTGTATTCCCCATTGCCTGCAGCGTCCCAGAGGTGGATTATAGAATAGATACCAATTTAGGAAATCTCTGTTGTCTCAGATTTTATGTCCAAAAAAAGCAGTTTCCATATTTTTATATGATTCTTTCCTAGTTAGATGATGATGATGATATTATTAGTATTAGTATTATTACTATATCTTCCCTCTCTTTGTCCTGTACTGTAGTTTTTAATGTATTTATATGCATATCAAGATCTCATTATTAGGTTTGAGTGGGATAAATTTTTGACAGGTTGTAGTGTCATCATTGCAGAGAACTTTTTTACTGAGCCTGAGAAAGACAAAGGGTTTGTACCAAAAAAAAAAGTAAATTTTTTCTTATCTCAATCAGACATTAAGATCAATGTTACCAAGATGAGTAAGAATAGTAGTTCCTAAGTAAGAATAACAGTTCCTACGTACTAAATTACTGTTTATAGTTTTCTAAATTCCCATTAAAAAATAAAATAGGCTATTTGGCTCTTGTTGATTATGATCATGTGCAAAAGAACATAATAAATCTCAAATTGCAGTTTTACATAATTATATCTCATTAGCTTATTATATATTTTTAAACTTTTGACTGCCTTCTACAATGAAAAATGTTGTTATATCTCCATTTTTAATTGCTTCACTGCCCGTTATTTTTCTGTTGTTCCAAAGTCCTGTGAATATGAATATAATTTCAAAAGTGGTTGCAGCGTTCTTTTTAGGCATTTCATAAACATATTTCTGGCACACTCTTGGTTTAGGTGATCAGCCCTTAAGCACTAAATACTGCATTTCAGTTTAGTTTTGACATGGATAGGAAAAAGTTGTCAAGTAGCTTTTGTAAAAATGACATCACCAAGTACTTTTGCAACGTAATATAAAAAGAATGTTGAAATATGAAGTGATATTTTCTTAAAGAATATGTAGATTGCAATACGGTATGAAATATTCTGCAGAACAGCATATCATTTTCTTTTGAATTTTTATGTGAACTCTGAAATGAAGAATGTTTCTGAAAATAGAAAATAATCATAATTTTAATGGCATAGTATCTCCGTGATAAACTTTTGAAAAAAGGAGAAGTATCACGAGCAATATATTTGGCCACATTAAAAAGAAATAATTTAATTAACATGGACATAGTGTTATTTCTCTCATGGTACATCAGAAAACAAAGATTTCTAGAAAAAATTTAATGAACCTAGTAAGTGTATGTGGATTTCATCCAAGAAAAAGAATGCTGTCTACTAGAGATTGAATAATGTGTAATTTGGGAAAAAATAAACAGCCCTCTGCCTACCAAGGCCATGCAAGCCTTGGAAATGTAGGGGTTTTTTTAATCTACTTTTGCAGTCCATCTTCTGCACTGCCACTGACCAACCAAAGTTTTGGCCATCTCATCTAAATTCCTGCTGTGCATAAATACAGCTCCTGATTCAGATGCATAAATGTAGCTGGCTAGATGGAAACAAAGTGCATAAACCATTGTTGGAATGGGTGGAGATTTAATGAGCGCAGTCACTGTGGTGCAATTCTCTCTTCATCTGTCAAAATACAGACATCTGTCTTAAGGCAAGCTGAATTATTCTCTGGTCAGTATTGAGTGTTGATTTGCTTTTAAATATGATTGTCTAGTGCCAATTAAAGTGCTTGAGGGTATCTCATGTGCCCTCCTACTGTGAACTTTGACCTTCACATCTCATACACTTTCCTCCCACCTTTTATGATTGTTAAACTTCTCATATCCATTGGTGTGTCCTGGCATGTTCCATGTTCTAAGCCTTGCATTGTTTAGATAATTGCCTGTCTTGTCTGTAATATGGTTTTTGGCATATGGCTAGGATTGTGGACCAAGTATTTTGTCAAAATTGAGTGGGTTAATGTTACTTCTGTGACTACTGCTAATTTCTTCAATTCTTTGTAATTTCTTCTGGCTAGATTTTATTTGTCTCCTAGTTACCCTTACCTGGGCGTACCTTTGTTTCATATAATGTTCAGGAATTTGTGAATCCTTCTTGTACCTCTTATATATATCCTGAATACCAGTTTCATCATGTCTAGTTGTTTAAACAGAGCTGCTTTAATATCTGATTTTGCAGTTTCTCAGCGTTTTCAATCCCCAGTTTTGCTGCTAAACTGAACTTCTCAGTCTTCTAGACATTTTGCCAACTCTTCAGCAGTATTCATTTCAGGCCACCAGCACTGCTACTGTGTACACAGCAGTTGCCTTACTTGCTGTGTCCTTTCTTGTTGTGCTTGAAAGCCCTTTTCTCTTCTCTAATCGCTGGGCTTTGGCAGCCTGGGGCTCAGAAGAGCAGGCATGGTGCCAAGTTCTCACAAGCTGTCAGTCTTGATTTCCAGAGCAAACCCTGTGAAAGGGTGCTGTGGATAAGATGGCCAGAGTTTGGAAGCACAGCTCAGTGTTTTTTCACACACACACACTGTTCACATTACCAAAACCTGCCAGGCATTGGCAGCAGCTGCTGCGTCATTCTCTGCCTCTCCTGTCCACGGCCCCAGGGGCTGTCTCCAAAGCACGTGCAAGGAGACATGGCTCTGCACAGTTCACAGGGTTTCTATTTTCTCTGAGGAAATTGCCTTTTAAACCATAATATTCCACGTGAGAATCCAGATTTTCCTCAAGAATTTATCGCTTAAGAAAAGAGGTACAGAGTGGCCCTTCCTCCTCGGCAAGGAAGGAGAAGCCAGTCTGACTGACCAGTCAGGATTATGGCAGTGCCTTAAAAATCCCACTGGGAAATTCTGGATATCCTGGAAAGGTGAAGTGGCAGAAGGTGGCCTATAGTGATGTAATTCAGTAGATATGAGGCACCATCCCACAGAACCAGAATATAAAAGTAAACATCAATGCCCAGCCAGAAGTGTCCTCTCACCTGAGCCTGTCTCATGGCATAGCTCTTCCATATTTTGAGTTTCTGTTTCTCAGTAGACAGAAGGCACTTACTGGTTCCTGGCCACACACTCATTTGAGAAACTTCTAAGCTGTTAAAGAATGCTTGCTTAATTAATTAATTTTTGCCTACATAGAATAAATATAAAGCACTAACAAAGAATGTCTTCAGTGCCTGGAGTTAGGAAAATATTCATGACACTTGCTTGGGAGTGTGGCTGATAAACTGTTCTTGTGAATTAAACATTTTTCTGCTTGCTTTAGTTTCAAACAATTCTTCTCATCAAGCATGCATCAGGTATTCTACTGTCTTTGGAGTCTGAGTAGTATGGATAAAAACAGTATTTTTTGATTAAGTTGAGGTATTCATCTGAGTAATCGTCTTTACTGATTTTTGCCATTCCCTTTAACACGGAGGTGGTGAGAGAGACTTTTCATGCCTGTTTGTTTATACTGAGATGTGTTTCTGTCTGAGGAAAACCTGCATGCCATGAAATCCAATATTTATATTGGAAGTGGTCTTAACGTGCCACATCTGTGCAACGGTGGTGTAAGGTCATAGGAAAGACTGAGGCCTGTTCTCCTCACTCTCTTTTCTGGCAGTTTGAAATGTGTTGTAGTAAAGGGATGATTTTGGAGAAATGTCCTCTCAAACAACAGACATGCTTAGGTCAGAAGATCCTGTTCTTTGTTTTGTATCTGCTCACTGATTTTCTTCTAATGCAAATCTGCCAGATCAACATCATCCCCTTCCATCCTACAAATCATCCAACAGGCTCATTGACCCACCCATTGCAATGCTGTGTCTATTCTGTTATTTCCCTTCCATTATCTGTAATGCTTCACGTTATATCTTCAAGTTTGAATTCATTAAGGAAATTAAAAAAGTGTGGGATATTAGAAATAGGGGTTCATAAGCCTAGAAATTAGTACTGTAAAAATGCTTGTGTAATTTTAAAAGAGAGGTTTGCCTTTTAAAAATAACTAATTAGAATTTAAACCGAGAAGAATTAATGACTAAGGACTATGTTCACTTTATTTCCAGAAAGCTGATAACACTCCAGCAGTGTCAAAGGGAACTTTAGTTTTGATGTCTCCATGAGAACACATGGTTTTAGAGCACCTGGGTACAAGGCAGGTTGCTGGGGAAAGATAGGCTGGATATGATCCTAGAAAACTGAAAGGTGTTAAGCCCTTTGGTGTCTAAAGGAAGCTTTTCCTTTGTCCATCCTGCTCTTGGTGAACCCAGGATCATAGTACTTCTATTGGAAATTGCTGCTTGTGAGATTTCATTAATTCCTGCTTGTACAACTTGGAATGTTGTTTCCTATTTCCTTGTACTTCTAGTGACCAGATAACTTTCAGGCAATTTAAGAAATCACTTAAGAAAGGTTAGCCATTTAAGCAGTGGTTCCTTAATTCTTTAGGTATTTAAATTGCTGTGACCTTCTCAGCAGTTGACATATTGGTTGTTCTAAGAACTTAGAAGGTAATTGGGTTTTAGCTTTAAAAAAAAGAGGAATAAAAATTTCAAAACCTATCAAGTATGGATCCATTCACTTCTCAAAAGGAGGAAATCTTCTCAACAAAAATGTAATGGCATTTATCCTCTGGAAAATAACACAATGAATTTTGGTTTCAGATGACAGGACCCAGAGTCTTTAAGCCCACCCAGCACGCTGTGACATGGAGATGTTTTCTCTTGTGTTTCTACATAGTCCAGTTTTGGCATTGCATCCAATTTGGCCAAGTCTGCACTTCACCAAGTTGTCCCATGAGGTGTGAACAATTCCCCTCACTGTCATCTTGGAGTTCCTTTGTCCAAGGAACTTATTTCCACAGTCCACCTGTTCTCTGGGATTTATGGTAAAAAGGAAAAAGAGAGGAGAGATGAGGAGTTGCATTGCGGCCACTTCCTTTCACTTCCATTTCATAGGGAGGACTTTGAGATACCTGGTACTGTGGGACAGAGAACTGGGCAAGGTCCTCACAGTAGCATTTCCATGGCCCCAAAATAATTTGGTTGCCTTCAGATGACAAGAAGAATGGATGATCAAAGACAGAGGTGGTCTATAGACTGCCTTTTAAGTCCATGGATGATCACTGCTGTGGATAATTCTGTGATCATATTGATGCATTTTTTCCTAACTGCTTCATCCAGTTTTTCTCCCCAGAGAACTTTGTGGTTAATAAAGAAGTAAAGCCAACACACAGGGTTGTTTGAGTGGGCAATTGTCCATTCCCTGCCACTGCACAGTGCTCCTTCTGCCTTCTCAGTGCAGGCAGTGTCTTCGTTGCCAGACCTGGACTTGGCAGGTTCTGTGGGCTGTGCTGGTTCCTGTGCCCGGCCCTGAGCAGTGCTCCACTCCCTGTGGGCTCACAAGGTAGTAGTCCAGGAAGAAGTAGTAATTGAATGCATGACTAATTGTTACAAGATCAATAACTGACGTATTTAGGATTGCTCTTTTTCATTAATTTTCAGTGCAGAGGCTAGGCTGCATTCAGCAGTTCTACAAACTGACTTTTCAAATAAGCTGTCAATAATAAGCTTTTCTAATCACCTCTGGGAAAAAAGGATCCTTTAGCCAGGCCATACCCAGTACTGCCTAAGTTCTGCACTCATATGGGGAAACTCACATGTATTCATTACCAAATGCAAATATTTAGAAGGAAAGACTTTTTAAAAGAAGCAAGCATGCATCACCTTGATGCACATAATGTAAAGACTAAATGAGGGCTTTTGGAAAGCACTCAGTACTGCAGCCCCTCTTCAGTGCATCACCATACAAGAAATAACTCTGCCATGGGAGATGTTACCCTTGTCACTCTGTGTTTCTGTCACTTCCCTGGTCTGCTGTTGGCCACTCTTCTTGCTGGCTTTACCCCTCAGACCATCCCCAGCCAAATCTGAAAGCTCCCCTGAGACAGAGGTGGAGGCAGTCTCATCTAGAGCAGTGCTCCAGTTCATGTAGCTTTGTTTAAACGTGAATGTGGGAGCATTATGTGTTACACAGCATTTTCTTAGGTGCTGTGTGCTTTTAAGGAGTACCTATGCTTTCCTTCTCCACATACAAGCAGAAAATTTTCCCATTAGCTTTCAACAAAAGACAGACTGTGCAACAGCAGTTTTCTTTCCCCTAAGGATGGCAGCCTGTCATCTCTATTAATCTTCCACACATTATCGTCACCTGCATGCTTTGTTTAGTATGATGAATTTTTACTCCAAATACAGAAAACTGGTGATATTTGAGAGGAAGTAATCCCCCTGACAGACAGTTATGGACACAGAGATGGAAGTGGACAGGGTTAAATTAGCACCCTATGGTGAACCCTATGGCCTGCTTTGTTTTTCTTCTTTTTTGTGGTTACTGAAGGATTTTTTAAACTCAGTAACAAGTTTCCAGGGAGTATTTCCCTGTTTCTTTCTTTTTGTTGGGGGTGATTTTTTATGCTTTATAAAATCATCCTGTGAACTTCAAAAGGATATTTGTCCATTTAAAGCTATAAACATTCATTAGAGTCCACATTACTGAGGCCATTCTTAGGTCAGCACCCCACGCATTTAATCCAGATGGGATCTCTGAGCCGTCATCAGAATAGGAAAGGTTGAGTAATGGGTGTTCCCATTCACATTGGTTTTTTTCTTTCATAGTTTTGTTGTGTGTTTTTGTTTGGTTTTTTTTTTTACATTACTTTCAGTTGAAAAATTGAAAAGGGCCATGATTGTTGTTCAGGTTGTATTGATGGTGCATGCTGGAGGTTTTCAGTGATGCATAGCAATGAACTTTATTGTACATTACAGCACTATGTGCCATAGTATTGAGATCATATTATTTGTTCAAGGCATTTTGTGAGATGCTGACTTAATGCCATTTAAACAGTGTTTATGTGAGTTGTGAATTGAATTGTCCTTGCATTTATATTAGTATTGCCTCTAACTAAAAACTGTTAACTTTTAAAATTAAGAGGAAGTATTAAAGCTGCTTTTCCCACAAAGTTGTTTAGTATTACATGTAATTAATAGCTAAGTTAAGTATTCTAGTTAAAAATGTTTTTCTGCTATTTTTCCCTCCCAGTCTTCTACCCATTATTATAAAAAATGTAGTTTGGTTAGGATAATTTTTGCTGAGGTTTCAGTTGCAGTGCCCTACTGACTTTTTTCATGGCTCAAATTGAGCTCAGTACCCATTTCCCAAGGTACAGCATAGATATTTCTTAGAAGTGTCATTCTCTATAAAAATGTATTATTTTCTTGGATATTTTGCAATCTGCTGGCTTAATAGCAAGTTACAGAATTATTGCCTCTCTGTTCCAAGTTGAAAGAGACCTTTGTTAAAAAGAGTGAAATATAAATGGTCAGTTATACCTCCTGGCAGTACTGCAAACTTGAAAACTTTGGATCCAAATTATTTCTTTCAAAGTTGAACAGTTTTTAGTACCAGCTCCTGCCATTTTACAGAACTGGGTAGGGAGACCAGAAGAGTATTTGTAAAGAAGGAAACCTGAAAATGGCAAGTGAAGGGAAAGTGTTTAGGTTTGATATTAATTAAGCATTTAAAATTTTGTTTCTGTAATATAAAGATACAAAATTACCCTCCATACCCCTTATTTTCCTGCCACACCATTTAATATTATCCCTCTGGGTTTAGAAAGATGATGAGAACCACTGAGGAAAAACAACATTAGCAAACTCATGAAGTGAAAGTCAAGCAAGCAAGAAATAACACTTTTTTTCCCGTAAAATTCATTAGAACAGACAAGAACATGGGGGAAATAAACCATATCCATGTATAAATATAATGGGATTCTTTTCTTCATGTAGTACAAAATAATACTATTAATGAAAGATATTTCACTATCAGCTTAGGAAAGGCACTTTTTGTAAGTAGAGTTACTTTGACAGCTAAATGTGATTAAATAAGCAAAGTTGAAGCAGAAGAAAGTGTAATCAGTTCAAATACAGTGTTTTAAAACTCCTGCCATATTTTTTTTAATATCTTCATGGAAGTCAGAATGAAACTTATAGGTGCTTGAATATTTTCATCCCTGCCAATTGCAGCTGTTGGCAGCCAGTGCTTGTTTTCTTGGCCTGTTGACTGGAAAAATGCTAAATAAAACAAGTAGCAAAATTAAGTGGTTGGATTACATGTTTCTTAAAACTAACATAGCCTCAATTTTAAGACTGAATTTTCACCCTATAGAGAGTCTAGTTTTTTGAATCATTCTATACAAAGCTAAGCTAAGCTAAAAGGCATACTATAACATGTATATTTATGTAATATGTAATGCCTCTGAATTAATAAAAGTTAAATAGTGCCAACTATATCCTATTTTTCATTGTTTTTATTTTCTGAGTATTTTATGTAAGTAAAAATACAATTAAAATATAAAAATATAATGTTACTCATATCCTGTATAACATTGTGATATCCTAATAGAAAGCACTTGAAAATCTGATAATTTTTCATTATTTTGTTTGATGTTGAAAATAGAAAAGTGTATTCAACATGTGTCTAATCATAAACAGCACTACTCCATTCTGCAAAAGGAGCAAACACTCTGCTTTTACTTGGCTGACATACTGTAAATCCATAGTCCTGCCAGTTTTATTGGTCTAAAGTTATGAAGGACAATGACTTCCAGTACATTTTCAAGTTACAGAAGTGGCCTCATAGTTGCTTAACTCATTTTTATATCATATATAAAATAGGAGTATTATTGTTCATCTTGATAATGCAATACTTACTGTGATCTTCTAATTGAAAGAATCATTCTCTAATGCCAGAAAGCTGTCAGCTATACCTAATGAGGAACATAGAAAGTCACAATGGACATTTGGAAAATTCAGTAGCAAAATAATTGGTGCAAAATCGCGATTCAGCAAAGCACGACCATGTGCATAATCTCTTGAAATGTCTATTATGCCCGCTTTATGTTCAGCACTTTGGCCCCAGAGATTTATGGAGAGGCAGACATGAGAACAGGCTGCAGAGCTGTGCCAAATGGTCTGCTCTAAACGCCAGCCCACCCCTGGTCACTGGCAGGGGCGAACGGAGCGAAGCAGCGCGCGCCAGTGCGGGGAGGAGGTGCTGCTCAGGCGCACACGGGCCGTGAGCTGAGCACTGTCCATCCCTGGAGGCGACCTCAGCTTCATTTTGGAACAGCCACGGGGTTGTTCTGCACAGGCATCTCCTTTGGTTCCTGGGGAGGCTGGCCCAGGACAGCTCACAGGAGGAAGGAGTCAGCTAGAGGAGGAGGAGGAGGAGGAAAAGGTGACAGGAAACCTGGGCAGGCACTTGGTGGTCCTGTAGTGAACAGGGCAGATCAATTACATGGTTGTATCTGTGAGTGCATTTTAAGTATACTTTGATGGAGTACTTATACTTAGAGACAATTTGATTTTTATACTAACTTCAAATTTAAAAATTATATGCTTCATTTGTAAGGTTTACTACAGTTTCTTATTCTCCATTTTACCCCACTGTAAGCACCTTAATGTTATTGCTGCACTACCAATCCATTTTACTCTTTACTTCAAATTGATGGGAAATTGCACAGTAAAAAGAAATCATATATACATACCTAAATATGTGTATATTTATTATTTTTCTTAAATACAAATAGAAGAGGAAATAACAATACAAATATTTTGAAAAATGCTAAACAAATCAGTATGTTTGGCTGTTATTTTCCTCCTAACAAAAACATTTCATATTTAATCAGTTCACATGTCAATAAAAATAATCAAGTAACTTACCAGCACTCTGGCAAGGTATTGCTTCTACAACAAAGGATACAGCAGCTATCTCATACATTACCTAAAACTCCAAATACTGTCTGACTGACTGTCCTGGTAGGTAACAGAGATTGTAAATGTCCAAAGAAATCAGTGAAGCTTTAGCATATATTTAATGCTGAAGTGCTAACCCAAAGAAGGATGATGTTAGGACTGGGCATAACAATTCTGTGTCAGAAGATCATCACACTTCCCTTCTCTAGAGGGGAACTTGCTCCTGCTCTGTCTGTAGTCATATTACATGGCCATTTTAATGACCTGATTAAACTCTTACAATGAGATCTGCTCTCATTACAAGCATCTCCAGACAAAAATAATCTCTGGTAGTTAGAAGTTTAGTCTTTGGTTTCATTTTTCTTCTTCTTCTTTCTTTTTTTTCTTATTTTTTTCTTTTTTTTTAATAGAGAACATATGTCCCTTCTAAATCTACTAGGCAAAAAGCACAAGCTATTTTAAATGCCTCTCCTGAAAGATGCTCCCAGTACTTCTGAACATCCTAGTAATTTGTCTTTGTACCTATTCCAGCTTGAATCCTAAGCTCATTCATGCTGCATTGGCTGCAGTAGATGTTTTCAATGAAAGGTTTTTGATCAATATGTCTCATTCTGCAACAAGCAAAATGCATTATAAATACTGCAGTGAAGAACTCACTTCATTTATTACTTGGCTTAGAAACATAAAGCCAGATTATACTGACATTTCCACATACAACATTTTCCAAAGATATAAGCAAATTACTTAGTGCTTCTGCCAGAAAAAAATTACAAAAGAGAATCTAAATAAAAATATTTGGTTTTCAATGTGGTATAATTTACATAGAGCACAGCAGTAGATAGAAATTCAGAATTAAATATGAAGTATTATATTTAGTAATGCATAATGTTGGTGGGAATTTCAGTATTTCTAAGCTATAAATTTATTAATACAATATATCTAGTAAAATATTGTGTCTCTTTTATTTAATTTATATTTTCTGAGGCCACGTTCAGCTTTGCTGTTTTGTTGTGTTAATTTTGTAGATATGCTTTCAGAGATGCAATGTCTGTGAAAAGAGGGATTTGGCTGAGGAAAAAAGTGTACTCATCTTATCTTTGTAAGCCTAGCAAAGCATTGCATAAGCCCTTTTAGTCCTGAAATAGTATATGCAGATGCTTTCAGGGACTGGCCAGGAAAAAATTAATACATTAAGCACTGTGATCCTGAGCCCTGGGGCTGCTATGTTGGTGAATAATGCAGAGGATACAGCAAATTTTGCTTCTAGTGTTTGTGATTTTTCTCTTTTACCTCTGTATTTAGATCTTGTTAGTTTACAAATCTTTTTTTCTTTTCTTTTTTTTTTTTTAATTTACTGAATTAAACCTTAGCACAAGTGGCATTTTCAAAATAAAAGCATTTCAAGCTATGGTGGAACCTGAAATTCAACTCTTTTATTATTCACAACCTTAAATGTTTTTACTAATTCATATTCACTTCATAGCCACAGAGTAGCCATTGTAAATTGCCTGGATGGTTCTAATGGAGCCACTTGCCTTTCACTCCTTAATCTCACTCCTAAATTGGCAGTGACAGTGTAAGTCCATTCTCAGAACATGTGCTTTTAAGGAACATATCATGGTTGATTTTTTGAAAAGTAGTCTTCCAGTCACAGCAGGAGGATCGAGTGCCTTTAATTCAGGAGTTAAATAATTAATTGAGAAGGCAGGACAGGCCTCCAAAGGAAAATGAAGATGACCTAATTTGTTCTGTATTTTACTGTTCTCAGTGTAGGAATGATCGTGGTACTGTGCCAGAGCCAGGCAGGAGGTGACAGTGGGCACACTCAAGTGTCTGAATTTATGTGAGAGGTGGGGTTTCACAGCTGGTACTTTTATCCAGCTGAGATTTAGAAATTGCACTATCTTTGGAGCAATCAATACACCCCTGAATGAAAAGAGTGGTTGCCTTTGGGAAGTATGGATGTGATTTGACTTTGACAGACAGCCTTGCAGCTGTGCTTTGTAGAAGAGTCGTGTACCCATGAATTGGAAGACGGACACGCTTGAGGAGCTTTGCAAAGTAAAGAGGAAAAGGACTTTTTCCACTTATTTTGAGTCATTCTGAAAGAAGGGATGCTCTAATCGTGCCATGAGAGAGACAAAATATGAGACAGCAAGACTAATTGTGGCTCTGGGGTTTATTTTTTCTTCTTTCTTTCCTAAAAGCAAGATGCCAGCTCCGCCAAGTTAGCGGAAATGAACTGTGAAGGGAAGACATCAGCTCTGTGCTGAGCCTGAGATAATGCACCCCCCTTCCAGCAGACAGAATGAGTGTTTCTGCTGTGCTTGGTGCAGCTATGCAGCACCTGGCTTTCAGCTGTTGTATGTGAGATCATCCCAGACTGAGGGGCAGAGCACACCATCGAAATATGTTCTCCTCAGCCAAGTGAAAATGTGACTGCTGGGAGGATGAGTTGTGCCTGCTGGCCACTCTGAGAAGAAGTTTCTGTGTGTTCCTAGTTATTTCAGGTGCCTTCAGAAACCACCTGGTGCAACCCAGTTTGCTCTTTGAGACCTTTGGCATTCAGCATAGCTCATTGTGTCTTTCCTTCCCTTTCATTTTCAAGTAATGACAAAATTAATGACACATGAGCTTAAAACATGATTTTTCAGATGTAAAGCACAAAGGCAAATTTATGGGTATAGCTGTCAAGCATGCTTGCAGATTTATGAAGATCTGTGGCATCATATTCAGTAGAATTGTGCTATACTACAAAGGGCAGGAAAGCATAGTCAAATAGAAAATCATTTTTAAAACTTTTAGACTTCCTGAAGTCATAATTTTTAAGTCAGGCTGTAACTATTTTTCAATACTCTGTTGCTGTTTCTTCAATTTGTCTTTTAATGTCTAGCCTTGCACCAACAAGGAGAACTATCCTAGTACTTCCAGAACTTCTTACTCATTCTCTGTGGCTGGGTGATGCCCTTTCTGTATCTTGCAGAAAAAGAAATAAGTAGCATTTCTCCACTTTGTTCACAAAAAAATGTGTTCCACATGCCTTTTACCTCAACATAATAGGAAATAACAAACAGGCAGTTTTCTTGTTCAGAAACTGAAGCTTTCCATTAAAAATACTAACTCCAAATAGGACCTTCTTCTTGGCTTCCTCCTGTGAAGACTTTCACATGGACTCCTATCTCTCTTGCCTCAGTTTTTCTTTTGTTGGGAGGCAAAAAGACCTCTAGATGCAGCCAAGTGGGTGTTGGGTCCTGTGTTGTCTTCTGACTTGCAGGTAAAAGACCTTACTGGATTGTTTGATTTTTCCATTCAGGAATCTCGTATGCCTGCTGGCTTTAACCCCTCATTAGGCAGTGTGGCAGTGATGTGTTTTTTCATGCAGCCCAAACAGGTGATGTCCAGTGTGACCACCAGATGTGATAGCCACTGGGGAAAGCTGCAGGCACTGGCAGGTGTAACTGGCTCCATCCCAGACTGTGCTTTGCTGAGCAGCTCCTGCAGCTGCTCCACCAGGGCTGGTTGGCAGTGCTGCTGGTGGCACATGTGTGTCAGCACGTGGGTCTCCAGCTCGCTCCCAGGGCTGCCCCACAGGCTGTGCCAGGCTGCTCCTGTGGACACCAAGCAGCCTGCACAAAACCAGACAGAGGTCAGCAAAACAGCACTGCACAGCCTTCTGGCTGTGCCTGATCAATGTCTCATGGTTTTCAATTTGTCAGAAACCAGAGCTTATCAGGCAACAGTGAAGTAGCTGCAGCTCTCTCCTCAAAACGTAAAAAAAGATGTGAGAAAATCTGGTGCTGTGCTCTAAACCCACCGTTATCCAGTATACAAAGCACAGTCACATCCCTTTCCTAATCCACTAGGAGCAGAAAATCAGCAATGAAGATCTTAAAGGCTTTCAAACACCTATACAAACCTAAGTAAAGGCACCAAGAAAGAGAAACCTATTATTTTCTACCTTCGTTACTGCATTTTATGTACCCTTTTCTTCTAGACCTCTAACTCTTTTTCCCCTGAAAATGAAAGCTGAAATTCTGTGAGCAGGGACCTGAAGGATTCTGTTTCCAAGTCACCTGTTTCTTTATGAACACAATTGAGAAACACATAAAAAGATTCCCCCAGGATTATGTTTGCAGATATGTGCTACCCATCTGGGTAGAAGAAAATGAATGGAAAAAAGAGAAATAAAATACAGGGCAGTTACTGAAAATGGACAACACAAAAATCCCCATCTATTTAGATGAGCACTGTAATGAGGTATACTGGAAACACTAAAAGAGACTGATGTGCTTAAACCATTTGTCAGTCATGTTGACCAAAAGTATTGCAGACTTGGAGGATGCAGATTTTCAAATGTGAAACCAGAATGTTTTGGTTTTTCATTGCAGAAGACCAAGTCTGAATTAAAACACCTGCATGCTGTGCTTAGATTCAAAAAGTGATAGAAACAGTGGGTGGCTCAAAAGATACAGCATGGATTGATTACAAAACTAGTCAGCAGTCACAGGCTTCATGTGCTGGAAAATGTGATAATTTATTTCATCTTGGATTTTGTTCACTGACCCTTTTTGCTCTGGCCTGAAAGTAAAAGGTTCTCAAAACCGTGCTTTTAGGGTTTTTAGCAGTGTGTTTCATATTAATGTGCTTCAAGGGGTGGTGTTATAAAGCAAAGGAAAATCCTTCAGAGTTAAGATCAGTGCATGGCACTTCGTAGCAGAGCATCTACCTGTGTTCACAAATTAAAATTAAACTTAAAGTTTAACCACCCCATCACATCAACACATATTCCAAAGGCTTCCTGTGGCTCTCAGGCAATCTCAGGGAGCCCTACCTGTTGATCTAGTGTTGGGCTGGCTGGGTCTGGCAGGCAGCCTGTCCTCTTCTCCCTTCCACCCTGCTGGGACTGTTTCTAACACAGCCTCATGTTATTTTTTTTTTTCCTAGAAACATGTTATGCAATAGCATGCAAAATATCATGTAATGATAGCAATAATACTTACTGGCTTTACGTTAATTTCAGAAAACAGGTTCTTAACCTCTTAAATCAAACCTCTAAAATCATGACAGTTTCTTAACCTCTTAAATATTTCCTTACTCTTATTATCAATATGGCTTCAATAAGATAAGAATAAAGCACACTGGACCTCCTTAAAGTTACTAATATTTCAATCACGTGTGCTGATCTAGGGAAAAGGACTGAACTTCACAGGTAAAGCCACTGCATTTCTGCACTCCTAGCAGTACTTGCATAATCTGAAGAAACAGCTTTTTCTGCTTTCTGTGCAAAGGAAACTTGGTGGACCTCAGTTTCTTAACATCTCCTTTCTACTCATTGTCCAGAGACTGTACCATTCTATATGGCAGAAGATGCTAGCAACACTTGGTCAAATACATTCTCACTGTTGGAATGAAAGAAGAGCAATTCCTGAGCACAGAACTAAGCAGAAAACCAACAGGTTTTGGACTTCAATTCTGCCAGCAGTCTGAAGTTGGTTTTAGATAGTCCAGGATCACTGCTGCATTATATTCAGATTACATTTATTTGCCATAATATTCTCCTGAAAGTGGCATTTAATTTCTTTTCTTGCACATCAGGATGCTACAGTTGCTGATCTGCATTTCCACAGACACAGCAGAATCAGATCTGCTGTCTCTATGGCAAACATGATGGTTCATGTCATTTGTCTCCCTCCCTTGTGTCTGAGGAGATGGTGGCAGAAACACTGAAAATCCACATGTGAGTGGATTACAGGGTTTGTGGGCAGTGGGCTCTTAGGGACCCTGTGCCCCAGGGAGAGATGCTGAGCTGCTCTCATGCCTCTGTCACCAGTGCTGGCAGCAGGGCCAGGTGACCCTGGCAGAGGCAGGCACTGGTGAGTGCAGTCTGCCAAAACAGCAGCAGCAAGGAATGGTTGGCGAGAGGATTTCTTTGCACATTTCTAGCATGGAAACACCCTTTGACAGAGTGGGATTCAGAGACATACTGGGGGGAAAAAGAGAAAAAACAAAAAAAAAGCAATCCTTTTAGATTCCTTGTTAGCCATTTTACAGCTAAGTCCCTGGCAGGTGGAGGTCTGTGTGAGCATGAAGAGGACTGTGCCAAGGAAACACATGTGCGGTCTGGTGCTGGAGGGGGCATTGCAGCCCCTGGGACAGGGCACAGGGAACAAGGGAGGGACAGAGGGAGACTGGAGCCCAGAGAGCCAAGGGGTGGTGATCCCCATCATGGCCAGAGGTCGAGCAGCACTGGTAAAGGAAATTTCTCACGCTCTGCTAACGAGAGACGCATTTCAAGTGCTTTCTCCATACTCCTCCATGCATCAGAGAGGAGTGCAGTAATATAGTGTGATGGCCACAGTGCCATTGTTCAGGCTGCAGAGGAGCAGAACCTGTCCTTTCATGACAGATTTACTGATTGTGAAAGTCTATCATTGGTAAATGACAGCTGAGGGAGGGTTAATTTATCAGCTGCTGTGGTGCAGCAGCATTCCCACAGGTCCCTGGAGCCTGAGCACCATGTGCCTTTTCTGCTGGGGAACTCCATCACTGTCAAATCCCTCAGTAACTTTACATAAAATGAAAATAGAACAAATGAAGTTTCTCATAATTAGGTGTATCATCTCTCTTATACCATACCAAAATCTGTTGGCTAGTATTGCTTTTGCAGTCACTGTTTCTGAGTGAAATAAGAATTACACTGTGCCACAAGAAAAAATAGGTATGAAGCTGGTAATAGTAATGTCTCAGCCATGACTTGCCTGATTGCTTAAGTTCCCACCTCTTTCTTTGCTCTGCATGTCACCAGCAGTGCAACATCTAAGTCAGTTGTAAAATACTGCAATTTTCATTTAGCATGCCCAGTGAAAACAGGTAATGCTTAAATATGTGTTTGGAAGAGAAAATTGATATATACAATGTTTCAGATTCATGCTGGATATATTATCTTTTCCTGAGCAGTTAAAATGATGTCTGTAATCCTTCAGTCAGTTTCCAAAGCACTGCCAGCAGTCTTTAAACTTGTCTAACAAGGCCATATTACTTCATTTTTTTCCTTCATCCTAATAATTTTTATAAGAGAATCCAAACTATGCTTTTTCCCCCATTTTCAAACTGATATATTCACCTAAACTCCCAAATCATCCTGAACACCACACTCAGCCTCAGATGAGTCACCCTGTTTGTTTGCATTGAGAGCTCCATGTGATTAGTTTAGGCTTAAATATCTTTAAGTCCTGGATGCCTAAGTCAAGGTAAATGAATCCTACTCATGGGACACAAATAATTGTTCATTTCTCCTGTAACTGTGTTTTCAAACTGGGACCTTTGTCTCAGATCCAGCACACCAGCAAAGACCTGGGGTTGAACACAGCCTGGGGAGGGAGATTATGGTGTCTTTGAAGAACCTGAGTAATTTGGTCTTTGTACACTTTGACTCAAACCCCCTAACATTTAGATGGAAAACATAGCACAGTAAGCTAAGTCTGTTAGGAGCTGAAGCCTTGCTGAGTTTCTGTGGTGCATGTATTCCTTATTTAGGAAACATTTTTTATTTTTCCCTTTTTCCAGTTTAGGAGGAAGAGAAGAAAGAACAAGAAATGTATTTTTTTCAGCATTTAATATCAGTCATAGCATTTGAGGATGTTCATACAGTGATAAAAATATCCTCATCTTTTGTCTGAAATCTATGGAGAAAGTCTGCCATAAACAGGGTTATTGTTCAATTTTATTTTACGTTCATTTGTACTGGTATTGAAAATGAGCAACAAGGGAGACCACAGGTGCTAAAGCAGTATAGAACTGAAAAACAAATAAAATACTTCATTTTCAGCCAGAGGCAGGTTACAGTGTTTCCTGAGAAAAAGCTTTTAATAGAAGGAAATTTTGTGGTAAACTGATGGTGACATTAAGCAGAATTGGCTACAATTGATTATTTTAATCTGCAAATTTTTTGATTATCTGAGATATGGCTACCTTGTAATGAAAATTTTGCAACACTCAAAGTCTATGCACAAGGTTATTTCTTCTTGCATAAATCTGAGCACATAAAGGGGGTTGGAGGAGTGCTTTAAATTGCCAGGGATGATCTGGATGATAAAACTTAAGTGCAAAATGAATATTAATTTTTAGTGCAGTAAAATTAGCTGACTCTGAAGACTGCAGGTACTTAACCTTTTCTGGAGTACAATTATCTGTTTTAAACTGAATATTAAAATTATTTTACTCTTTCAATTTTATGTATGTTCAGGGTTTTGGTGATAGTCCGTTCTGGTTTGGATGCTGTGCAAGTGCTCTTGGGGGATGGGGAGTTGTGGGAGGAGGATCTGGAGCAGTGTGCTGTGAGTGTAGAGGGAATGCCCTGGCTGCACTCAGCCACTGACATCTTGGCCTGGCCAGTTTAGTGCCAGTGGTATCTTCAGCCTGGGGTGAGCTCCTCTGAAGTGAGTGCGTACCTGGTGGGGTTTTGGGGCACTAGAAAGAACGGCCTGAAAATTGGAACATTGCACTCCCTGGAAGAAAGTCCTTGACATCCTTCAGGGTACTTTCTTTGTGATTCTAGGCTTTGCATGTACCTTGCAAAGGAGTCAGTCTGCCTTCCAGTGAGGATGTATCTTTGCTCTTAGGTAAACAATGTATTCTAAAATTGGCAGTGAGGAGCACTGAAGTTTCCCTTGAGTCACACACTTAAGTTACCCCAACCAAAATCTACCATCGTCACTCCAGCCAAGTTATCACAAGATAAACAAACTTGACAGAACTCATTTTGACTTCCTTTACTTTCCTTTACAAGTGATAGCTCCTTAAATTACTCTCTCATGATACAAAGTTCAGGTCAGGTCCAGACTGCACTGCCAAGGAGCTGCTGTTACCTGAACTGTACATGGTCTGAGTACTCTGCACATTCCATGAAAATGAGCCTTTAGTAAATTTCTATTAGAATAGCTATAATCACTAGTCATTAAAAAATCATGTATTTTGCTCAGATTCATTTACAGCTTATAATGGACTAATACCCTTACAGATTTCCATTATGAGAAGATTAGAAAATGTGTTCTTCGTCTTTGCAGAGCAAATCCCCATCACAGCTGAGATGGCCAAGAATCTATGTGCAAGCTATTTTATTTGCAGTCAGTAAATCTGTCAGATGTAAAATCATGATAGTTCCCCAGCACAGGAAGGACATGGACCCGTTGGATCAAGTCCAGAGGAGGGCCATGAGTCGTTTAAAGGCATGAAGGATCTCTCCTATGAAGAAGGGCTGAGAGAACTTGGAACTTGTTCAGCCTGGCAAAGACATGTAGGGTTGATGTAATTATGGCCTTCCAGTACCTGAGGGGAGCCTACAAGAAAGATGGAGAAGGACTTTTTACAAGAGCATGTAGTGACAGGGTAAGGGGGAATGGATTCAAACTGAGAGTAGGCTTAGTTTAGATATTAGGAAAAGTTCTTTACTGCAAGGGTGGTGAGACACTGGATCAGGTTGCCCAGAGAAGCTGTGGATGCCCTGTCCCTGGCAGTGTTCAAGGCCAGGTTGGATGGAGCTCTGAGCAACCTGGTCTAATGGGTATCCCTACCCATGGCAGGGTGGTTGGGACTAGATGATCTTTAAGGTCCCTTCCAACCCAAACCATTCTATGCTTCATTCTATGATTTTATGATATATGTAATATTGTTATAACATGTAACATTGTTATAACATTGTTATAACATGACATCTGTCAACTATTTTTGACACCTTTGTGAGAAATCATCCAAGAACTTGCAATCTCACTAATACGTATTTGTCTAAATGAATATAGTGTGAGTAATTAGATTTTCTAGATAGTAGAGGAACAAGTAATTTTGCCATTGAAAAGTGTGTTTGTGTTCTTTATCATTATGCAAAACCTAATTCTACAAGAAAAGAAAAAGTGAAACCTGCAAAATCATGTGTGAGTGTCACATGGCAGAGGGAGTGCATCATTTTCAAGACATTAAAATTCTGGCTCAGACGAAGAATATGTTTCTGAAGAAGAGTGGGATGCTGGTTGATTTTTCAGTTACTTGATTAATCTTTTGAATATTTATTTTAAATACTTCTTCAGAAGATAATGTATTTTTAAAGTTAGCTCAGGTATTAAAACATTTTCATCTGTGTAAATGCCATCAGAGATAGAGTGCCAATTATTTATGAACTTCCTTTCCCTCTTCCACTCCCCAGAGTTCAGTTTGTCCCTGCCATTGTGGTTTCCCTCCACTGATGTGGTTTCCACATCACTGCATGAGAATCAAGGGGGTACAAGAAAATAGTGGTCTCTTCTAAATTTGTGGTAGGATACTCAAATCCATTTACTGCTTTTGTTTGAAGTGTTGTGGTTAATCAAGGGACAGCCTTAAGGAAATCATTATTGACAATCAGCCAGGAAAATGAACTTTATAATACAGTTTATCAGACAGGTCTTTAAACTGCTGGAAGCCAAAACATCCCCATTACCCTGCTTTTGCCAGTATGGCAATCAGGGAGATGTCACTTCCCTTATATCCACTGTTTAGGGAAGTACATTTCCTGTAGCACAGGTTCCATTGCATTTCGGGGTACAAAACATTAACATGGAATCCTGCACAGTGGTGGAGACTTACTAGAAAAAGCAATGAGGAGTTATGGAATCATCAGTTTGGGCTTTTAAACTTTGCACTTGCAGAGGCTTCCCATTTGGGTTTGAAAGGCTTTTTGAGAAACATAACAACATTATCCTTCAAAAAGTCCCAGTGCGTGCACGGAGGGAGGAGCTGCCTCTGCAGGAGGTGAGGAGGTGAAGGCAGCAGGCAGTTCTCCACACATCTTGGAGCAGGCATGATTCCTGAATTTGCAGCTGAAAGTGGCTGTAAATCACTCTCCTGCACTCTCTGAGCTCTGATTATGATGAGCAATCAGAGTGGCTGAAGAATTGCCTGGTTTTCTAGATGAAGCACCTGAAATACTATTTTGAGCTCATTTGAATGCTAATTAGTAATAGGATTTTTAACATCAAAAGTGGGTTCCATATTTGACACATAACAGCCTTAAGCATACACAGCTTAGATGGTAAAAGATACATCAGCAAGCAATTACAGCTGTCACAGAAAAAAACATAATATATCTACTTGTTGAGTTTTTTTTCTCCATGTTTGCAGCACATCACACCCCACGTTCATGGGTTCACAGTTCCAAAGGAGACAGGAAAACTTAAGAATGTGCTCAGTCTGCAACTTCTTAAACGTGCAGGTTGAAAAGTTTGGGCAAGGACATAAGAACTAGTGAAAATTGAAAGGCTTTCCAAGAATTAATTGTTTAAGGACATCCTGAACTGCAGGAACATCAAGATTGCCAAGACTTTGGTATTTAGCGTCTCATATGAAAATATTTCCATATTTGTAATAATTCTTTTCATCTTGATCTGTTTTATTTCTGAACTTTTTTTAAATTGGCGCACCAAAATGGTCTGCTAGAGGTTTTGCAGTTCCATTTATCTTCTTTTCTTAAAATTTGCCTAATAGAAAATACCCTAGTAATTGATATTGAACACTGAGCAAATTCTTTCTATAGACCTGAATGTAATGCCTTCAAGATCTTTCTCCTGAAATAACATTATCTAGAGTCTGTGCACACAGAAAGAGGTGGTCTTTATCACTGGAGAATTTTTATTACTGTTCAACTCATTTTCTGGATCACTTATGAATAGTTTAACAGAACACGTTCCCAAATGGTTCTTGTGGGATTCATCCAGCAACTTCTCTAAAATGAACACCTATTTCCTGACTTCCATAATGCATAGCTTGATGAGCTCTCCAACTGCTGCCTCATTAAGGAAAAGGGCAGCAGCACCACTTTTGTATTCAACAGCAGTGTATTGGGAACATCTGTCTTACTTAGTCCCTTGTTACTTTAGGAATCCCAGAGAAGCTTAAGCCTGAAAGAATTATCAGGTCTCCTTCACCCTCATGTGGCACTGCTGCCCAGACACCTCAGTCTGAGGAGTATTACTGTGGACAAGTCTGGCATCTGTAGATTTCAGGGATAGGAAGCAACTGAACAGGAAATTAGATGGCCACAGTTTGGAGTTTAGGATTAAAATCATGCCTAAATCCTGGGTGTTTGAGTTCTTTTGCAGCTATAAGCTGAGTAGGTTACACAGATTGGGAAAGGCTTGGAGGTCTCTTTATGTAGGCACCTACAAGAACAATTAGGCTTTGAAGTAACATCTACATGCATCAGTGGATCTGTTCCCTAGCCTGTACTGGGGAAGCATCCTTCATCAAGTGAGAGGTTAAGCAAGTATTTACCTTCAGGTGTGTACTTGGAGCCTTCATCATGAAATTGGATTTAAATATAAATAAATTAATTGCCAAAGACAAGCTTCAGGCTTCTTTATAGCCAAACTTAAGTGTACACATCAGACCTCTTCTGATGGATTATTTCAAAATACAAGTCTTTTATTCTTCTTATGTATAAAATAGCTAAGACGTGGATTTTTTCCTCCAGAATTTTCTTCATGGTAGAAATATTCTCTCTACTATTTTCTTCAGGTGACCAAAACCAAAGTCTTTAAGGACCTGACTACACCTGGATTTTACTTTTATTTCAGTTCAATAGTGTGTAGCAAAATAATTCATTCAGAACCTGGAGAACTGCAAAACATTTCTTTTCATACAAATCCCTAGTCTTAAAAACAGATTATCCCTTGTGAATCTTGTCATACAAGTGATATTTATTCTTTGGAGAAAGAAATGTATTCTTATAGAATTAATATAATAGGACTAATGGCAGAGGAGGAACCCAAAGGTGATATATATATATTTCATTTAAATTTTCCTGTTTGTACATTTTAAATAACCAATACGGTTTTTTTTTAAACACAGCTTTTGCAAACACTATATACATAAAAGATATAAAGATAAATGTTCCCTGATTAATAAGAATTGTAGATGAATAAATTATTGCCAGTTTATGGAATACTTAGCTTAAATACAGTTAACCTTCTTTTCAAGATGACTGATAATTTCTCATCAGCTAGCTTATTGAATTACCTAAAACATTAGTGGAGTTTTCTAGTGTCTATGACATTTGTAACACATTAAGGTGACTGTTCATCTTCTCTCACTTTAAAAAAAAAAGGATTAAAATTTATAAAACTGTTGGCTCCACACATAATGAAATAGAGCTAGATTGATGTAAGAGAACCAGTAAAATGATTTTTGGAAAGTAAAAATGACATCAGAGTAAAAGAAAGTACATTTTCCTCCAACCAGTGTAGATGAAGTTATATCTGCTTTCCTCAAATGATGTTTCTTTTCTGCCAAAGGCTTGTTGCTTTATTTTTGACACAGTAAGCTCTTAAAGCTCTTACAATGTCATCAGCCTTTATTATATCTCTCTACTCTTCATTTTTTCAAATCACTAAATAACTGTATTTATCCTTTTGAATGTGGTGATTTGGCATTGGCTGTCAGCAGCCTGGGTGTAGTTGAGCAAAACCCTCTATCATAGTGAGGAGCCCTTCCTAAAGGGATGGGGAGGTTTGGGATTACAGTCTGTGCTCATTAGTTTTGATCCTTTTGTGCAGAGGCTCATCCTCAGCAGTGGCTGTGGCCATCACAGTTTACAGGGTGGCAGAGCCCAAGCCATTGTTCATACATTGAGATAGGCACGTGTATAATCTACCATTGGTGGAACTAAGAAGTGCATTGAAAGCAGAAGGCCTCAGCCAGCATTATATTTAGGTTAAAAATTACACAGATGCAGCTGAAAAAAAAAGTCTACATCCTGAGAGTGCTTTTCAGAACTGGTCATCAAAGGCAAGTAGTTCCTCATGTTGTCTTTCCACTGACACTGGTGGCCCTGTGTCCCAGTAGATGTGGTGTTGCCATCACCTGTTGCAAGTTGCAGGCTTTGTTCTAAAACCATAGCACAGGGCTGGGACCTGCCAGCCTTTCTCTGGACTGCTCAGGGTCTGCCCCCAGCTCCCTTTCAGCTTGTTGACTTCTAGCAGCCCTTGTCTGCTTGGCTGAGTGATTTTTACCTACACTGCTTCACCTTTTGCCTAGATTTGTACTATATCTGTGATTAATGGTAGCAATAATAAATCATTATTCTGTGTGGAGGGTGCTGCTATAGCCCTAGAATAAAACTGCTTCACAGGAGCGTACAGAGCTGGGTTGGGATGGAATGGAGGCATTGAAAGCAAAGGCATGGGATGATGAGGAAGGATCCAGGACTGCAGGCAGGGACTGTGAGTCACGGTCAGCTGTGGGTCATTAAAAGGACACAACATTAGGATCTGGGTAAAATCACCTCATGAGTAACAAAGAGAGCAGAGAAAACATACACAGCAGGTGTAAAACTTAACATATCTAGTGAATTGGGATGGGAAATGGAGTTGCTAAGCAATGGAGAAAGAATAATGTATATAGCATGTTTATCATCCTAAAATAACCTCCTGAGCTTCCCAGAGAGAGGAGGAAGAAATTACTGCTGTCAGTATTATGTGTCTGTAGTGCGTTGACGTTGTCTGGATGCCAGGCACCTACCAGAGCCTCTCTGTCAGTCCCCTGCACAACTGCAGAGGGGAGAGAAAATATAACAGAGGATTCATGGGTTGAGGTAAGGACACAGAGAGATCTCACCAAATACTGTGAAGGGTAAAACAGGCTAGAATTAGAGATATTGTTACTAGCAAAATCAGAGCAGGTTAATGAGGAGCAAAATAAGACCTTAAAACTACTTTTCTCCTCACTTCTCCCTCCTTCCCAGCTCTACCTCCTCTATCCCAGTGCAGGGACACAGGGAATGGGGGTTACAGTCTGCTCAGTTCACCACAGGTTGTTTCTGCCCCTTCTCAGGGAGAGGAGTCCTTCCTCTGATCCAGTGTGGGGTCCCTCCCACAAAAGACAGTCCTCCATGAGTTTTTCCAACATTAGTCAGTCCCACAGGCAATAGTTCTCTGCATAATGCTGCAGTATAGGTCGCTGTTCCATGAGATGCAGTCCTTCAAGGACAGGCTGCTCCACCATGGATACCCCACAGAGAAACAAGTCCTGCCAGGAAGCCTGCTTCAGCATGGGCTCCTCTCTCCCCAGCTCCCAGCCAGGAGCCTACTCCAGCACAGGCCTCCCACGGGGTCACAGCCTCCTCTCAGGCATCCACCTGCTCCAGTGTGGGGCTCCTCCAAGGGCTGCAGGTGGATCTCTGCATCCCTGTGCCCTCCATGGCTGCAGGGGCACAGCTGCCTCACCAGGGGCTGCACCAGGGGCTGCAGGGGAATCTCAGCTCCAGCATCTGGAGCACCTCCCGGCCCTCCTTCTGCACTGACTTTGGTGTCTGCAGGGCTGTTCCTCTCACATGTTCCCACTCTGCTCTTCTCTGGCCACAGTTACATCTGAGCAAGAACTTTTTCTTTCTTCTTCTTAAGTATGTTACCACAGAGGTGTTAGCACCATTTCTGATTGACCCAATCTTGCCAGCAGCGCGTCCGTCTTGGAGCCATCTGGGACTGGCTCTGCCAGACGCTGAGGAAGCTTCTGGCAGCTTCTCACAGAAGCCAGCCTGTACCCCCCACTGCTGCCAAAACCTGGCCATGCAAACCCAATGCAATGTCTTGCACCAAAGAAATCAGGGTACTGCAACTCACATCAGTGTTGTCCTCTCCCAGCTGAAGCCATTAAACTTAGGATCCCCAGGACAGTGGAAGGGTGAGTGTAGAACCAGGGAAAGAGTCACACACTAGAAAATTAGTCCATGTGTGATTCGTGCCTACATGGAATTTGAGCTGCAATTATTAGTATGGAAACTTCTAATAAGTCTTGGATTAAGGGGAAAAAAACCCAACTTCTTTGAAGATCTGTTTTTGCACTTAGTAAAAGTGTAACATCTTATTGGAGTTAAGTAAACTACATTGTAACTTGGTTGCAAGAAATTGCTAATTAGGTACTCATAAATAAAAGCATGACATTTTCCACTCTCATTAATTAAGACAAAGTCTTCTTCCCGAATCTGAAGGCATCTGGATTGCAGTGATCCCTAGTTGTGATCGTAAGTTTTAAGATGAACAGAATCCTATGAAGCATCTTTAGGTATGGTAATCATGCATTTCTTCCTACATCAGCTTCACAAACTTGCAATTCATTGATTGTGTTCAATGAACATCTTTGGCTTGGTTAATTCTAGGAGCAGTTGTCTAGTGACCAGGTGGTTCTTATCTATGCTGTTATAGCTTCTGCTTAGATTTGTACAAGTGTAGAAACATTTATAGGTCTGTGGACTCTATAACTGCTCTTGTTTTCTGGCAGGGAATTTCAGCATACATCACTAGTTGTTGGTCACAGTGGTCACTATCTGTTGCCTCAGTTTTGGCACATACCACTTTGGTATGTTAATCTTTTTCCTAAACTTTTTTTCCCCAAAAGTTTTTCTATTTTTTCTTCATTTAACCTTCATGTCAGGTGTTAGGGTTCTTTCAGTAGTGGTTGTCTTATCTTATTCTTGTGCCAATTAGTCTTTTTTTTCCTTTTCACCTCTCTAAACAAAAAGATGATCTAGGTGTGGTTTAGTACCTCCTAGCCATTAAGATTTCGTTATATTTCATTATGAAAAGCATCAGGAAATAAAACACTGAGGGACCTGTTTGCCCAAGACAGTACTGAATGTACACAATTCTCTGCTCCATTTCACCGAAGGAACAATGAAAATTTTAATGATGAATCAACTATAGAAAAATAATTGTTGTCACCTGTATCTCCTGTAATTTCCTCTGTTGTAGGTGATGTGCTTTCTAATGCCTGCATTTCATAATGGGGTCTCTGTAGCTGACTGCAGATGTTGCACACCCACTCTCTGCACTACTCTGTGAGCTCTCCTCATGTACTCACCACCTCCATCTTCTTTATTCTTCTTCCTGCAGTGAGAATAACTGGTTTAAAAACAAGAGTCAAGGAACAGCTGAGGTCTTTTAGCTTCATTCTGTACCTTGCTGAATCTCTTGCCAATGCCTCATCCATTATCAAATTGTTTTTCTTTTCATTTTTTTGTTCTTTTTTTCTCCACTGATGGGACCTTGGACATGAAAGTTTTTTAACTCCGAGCCCAGTACCCCCAAGAAAATACTTCAGTTACTTTTACTACAGTGTGGCAGACAATATTTTGGTTTTTTCCATTTATGTCCAGATTAAAAATGAATCAATTTCCCTTTGTCAAACTGCATGCTCATTAATTTTCTTCTATAGCATTGCTCATTGATCTTATGAATAATGCCTGTGTAGCAGCAGCCCTGTGATTATCCTCTTTGTCTAGTCTCTGCACTACGCTTTTCTTTGTAAATTCTTGCAAGATATGAGATCCTTTGCAATTCTCATATTGTTCCTCAAGCACCCATTGTTTCTTTTTGTAGTTGTATTTGTTTCATTATAGGAAGTTTTTGTATTGTATTGATGAAATTTATCTCTGAGATCTACACAACTCCTACTGCAAGTTTCTTTTCTATTATTCTTTGATATCTTGTTATTTCAGTGTTAGGAGGACACTTTTGATTCACCAATCTGGACTGTATAACTTTGTTTTCTGTGCAAACTCCATTTCTTTCAAGTTTATTCCGGTATTTTTATTCAAGGATTTTGGCCAGGCTTCCAGACAGAAAGCAGTTCTCTGTCAATACACGTTCTTTTAAAATGTTAAGACTCCTTTCACATCCAGAGATAATACATCATTTTTCTTGGCCTTTATATTCCTATCACTTATATCCTTCACTTTTGCAGAGGTTAGTACTCCTAATAATTCTGCTATAGAGTTTTGTAATTCATTTTCCTTGCTTTGGTCCACTGGAAATTATAAAACACAGTAGGTGTTTCGAAATATCTGTTATCCTTATGAGGGAGTGGGTTATAGAGCCATGCACCACATTGAGGGTGGATGGACTTCAGCACTGTGCAAGACTCTCTAAGGCAGCAAATGAGAATGAAGGAAGCCTGAAGCACATGGTTTGAGGGGAGCTGGGTTCTGTCACTCTTGGGAGATGAAGGGAATTGACATGCAGGAAAGAGTGGAAGAGGATGAGGATGAGTGGAGCTGTCTCTGGAGGGTGATCTGTGTTTTCTCTGCTATGCTCAACCCACACTGAAGTAAAACACTGTCACCATGAACTAAATAAGAACCATACTCTGAACCTGGGAGTCAGTACTAAGAGCGATTGCCATCACTGATCCAGAAGCCCAAGGAATCTACTCCATTCCTTTTATAAAGCAGAACTGATCAGGCCCCAGGTTGTTGTTTTTCTACCCTAAGATCCAGTGCCTAAGACTTCACTGCAGTTTGATTCAGTGAATCCATCAGGCCTTCGATGCACATCACCTTCCACTGTGATTCATTTCACGTCCACATGAGTAAGCCTCAGCAGTCATCATCTCTGTGCTTGGGCTGTGAGGGAACAACTCAGCTGCTGGGACACTGGCCAAGGCTATGCAAGCTGAACAAGATCTAGAAAACTGCTGGACATGATGTGGGGAATCATAGAATGTGAAAAGCTGTGAGAATCTGCCAAAAGTTACAGGCAGCACCATGAGGAATACCTGAGCCTCAGAGGTGATAAAGGCAGAGTTATATGAGAAACAGCCAAAGTCTACAGGTGATTGCAATGGTGCATTAGAGGCCACTAGGGCCTTGCAAGGACATTAGCACCCAGATAGCCTTGTAAAGGAAACCACATAAAATAGATCTATGGCGATCTCACCTATTCTGCCTTAAAGTACCAGGTGCTGGAAAGTCTCATAATCTGTTTCAGTCCTTACCAGTGCTACATGGGGTGTTATTTGTTAGTGTTTTCATTTGACTCAAAAGCACAGTTTAAAGGAGAGCCTCCTGATCATTCCCAATTTCCATTATTTAAAGTGATCAGAGCTCACTGGACTCCTCTGGACACCTCTCCTACGAAACTAATCAAGGCTGGGCTCCAGAAAGGCTCTCTGGCTTCTAATGGGAACTCAGTTATTGCAACCAGAGTACAACTGGCACAGCAGGAGGCAAAACCCGTTGCTGTGCTACACAAGGGGCAGTACTATCATCCTAAATTGAAGCAGTGTGGATTTGGGTCCACAGCACTGACCATTTTGCTGTGCAGCTGGGATGTGCAGCTTGCTAATGAAGATTTCCAAAGGTGTTGTCCAACTTCATTTGCTCCTGGGAGGGCCTGTTCACCTGTACTGCCCTTGGAAAGCTGCACTGGCTGCCAGTGGGTATCACCTGCCATCCCAGTGAGAGTTGTGTCTGTTGTTTGCTTGTTAGATGCCTGATACCTGACATAGGATTAAATGTGAGGCTGCATTCAGTCCCCAAATACCCAGTCATAGTCACTGGCTTTGGGAAGCAGAGCTTGGTACAGTGCTCACATGGTCTGCGAGTTCTTACTCTTCCATGGTTTTCCTTAATTAAGTTTCTTTGTATCCTCACACACTTGGAATAAAAGAAGCTCCTTCGTGACATTTTACCCTAGGATAGGAAGAGCTATTGTGTGGAAATTCAGCCTTTAACCCCGTGTGTTCCACAAGAAGAATCCTCTTTAGGTATCCTCAGAAAGAAATGTGTCGTAGCTCATGAACTCAGCCTGCAGTTTCTCACAGCTATAGAATATAAGCTCCAAGTAGTGACAGAAAGCATGTGCTGAACCAGAATGGCAGGTTATAAAATGATGTGTTTCAAGAAATCCTGTGTGTGTTCAGGAAATAAAAGAGAAACATAATTACCACTGTTACCACCGAAGAAGCATATTCCAGGTATGCCTTATAAAATCATGTTACTGATATCTTAGCTGTACAAAATCCTCATCAAAATAATGAGCCAAACATTATTCTTTTGCTTTTTTCTACATCTAAAAAAAGGTCCAGTTTCTAACTTCTATGTTTATTGGTAGTCTTTTCCTGAAAGATAACTTTGGGGGCTTTCTGGTGTGTTTGTTTTGTTGTTTTTTTTCCCCCTCAGTATCTTAAAAAAACAACAGGAAAGACACTTCCAGCAATCACTAGCATGTAACTTTATAACTATTAAAATTTAATTCTACTGAAATAGTCCATACCAAACTTTTCCAGAAGCAGTAATCAAATGTATGATTTTTTTTTTCCCAGAAAACTGAAAGGTACTGTAACATCTCATGATGGACTTTTATATTATGCTATGGTTCTTATGGACATTTCAATGAGATTTTAAGTGATAAGCTAAAATGCCAAAGATAATTTAACTGTAAAAATAAAAATACTGTGGCAATTATGTGTTACCATAATTTTTGTAGTTTCAGTTGAAAACAACTGTGTAATTTTTTTGATTTAAAAATAAAATAATAGTTCACATTTATTGAGTTATGATTTTATCATAATCTGTAAAGTGTTGACTTAGCATGGACCCAGAGCTCAGGCTCTGGAGCTAAAGTATGTAGCCTTTGTGTATTCTCTGGAAAATCAAAAAGTCCATAGGGCTGGATCTTCTAACATAGCTATAAAGAACTGTATCACACTTATTGTTAGGAGCATAGCATCAATCAAATGTTTTTGGTAGCAAGCAGTGGTGTAAATTACTCAAGGCTAAGTAAGTGAAGTTAATGCAGAATTAAATAAGCTAAATCAGTAAGAATTGTAATCTGTTGTTACAATTTTTATATCTTAGCTAAATGTTCATTTACCATTATTTTCGTATATACTAAAAAGCTGTAACCTCTTTACCATTTTCAAGCAAATTAGTTTACTTCTTTTTCTGATAATGTTTTCTGTATATACATATTTTCTTCTAAATTACATTTCTCAAAATATTTTTGAAGACTGAGAGTTCAACTCATCATTTCTTTAGCATTACTTATGGCTATCTTGTGTGATAATGGCCTAGATTTTTCATTATGTTGTCAGAGCCAGTGGCATTAACATGATCACTATTTTATGTCTTAGATTTTTCTGGAGCAGTAACTGCTACGAATGTATTTTGCAACTTACATTTGCGATCTCAAATCTTTGTGTAGGAAAGTGGATTGAGATCTCAGAACATTACTCTAACATCAAGTAGGATTATTTGGCTTATTTTATAGCTGGAAAATTGGGACCCAAAGATGGTTGAGCTCTCTCTAGGTGAGGTGGATCACCATGTTGAGCTGGTGTACACTGCATTGCACAGTCCCTGAACTGGGACTGGGGCTGAAACTCAGACATCACTGAATACTTAGAGCAGCTCAGGGGCCCTCAGCATAAGAAGCACATGGGTCTGTCAGAGCAAGTCCAGAGGAGGGCCAGGAAGATGATCAGTGCTGGAGCCCTTCTGCTATGAACAGAATTTGGGTTGCTCAGCCTGGAAAAGAGAAGGCTCAGGGTAAATTTATGACACCTTTCAAGTACAAAAAGAGGGCAAGAAAGCCAGAGAGGAACTTTTTACAAAGGAGACAAGGAGTAGTGGCATTAAATTGAATGAGAGTAGGTTTTAAGTTAAACATCAGGAAAAGGTTCTTCACTCTGAGCTCTGGTGGGTGGTGAGACACTGGAGCAGTTGACCAGAGAAGTTGTGGATGCCCCATCCCTGGGAGTGTTTAAGGCCAGGCTGGATGTGGCCCTGAGCAACCTGATCTGATGGAAGGAGTCTCTGTTCATGGCAGGGGCACTGGAGCTGGATGTCTTTAGGTCCCTTCACACCCAAACCATCCTGTGATTCTGTGATTCTGTGTCTCAAATAAAAGTTCTAGGGCATATTTTTCTTTGGTGATACTAAAATGTGCAGACTGCAGATCTTTGTTAAAGAACCTAAAGAATTTACTAAACAATAGTGTTCCAAAATGGTTAAATACATCTTTACTTTATGGGGTTTTTTTGGTTTGTTTGTTAAGAGCTAAGATTCAGACAGATGAATGCAGCTTTTCCATTATGGATTGAGTATGTCAGTACTTCCTTCTAGAGTATTCAGCATTTTTTCAGTTGCTGATTAAAATCTGGTTTAGATGCTAATTATGCTGGTTTTATCACTCAAACACTCAAAATTGATTTTTAAATCTTTAAGTGGCTCGAACTAGACTTTTATTTCTCAAAGGATTTACAAGTCTCCTTATAGTATGTCCTTCTGCCATATTACCTGTGAATGCTAAATCACTGCAAAATGAGTAGATTTCCAGTTCTAAAAACCAAATCCACCCTTTCTTCATAGGAGGAAGAGCTGAGGAAAAGTGGAGAAGCCAAATACGCGCACCTGAGTGACGAGCTCCACGTATTAATTGAAGTGTTTGCTCCGCCTGGGGAGGCATATTCTCGTATGAGTCATGCCTTGGAAGAAATAAAAAAGTTCCTGGTTCCTGTAAGTCACTTGTAACATTCTTCCGTGACAGATTATGGTTTTGTTGCTTTGAGTTTGTTCCTTTTTTAGACTAAGGAAAAAAAAACAACTTTACCCTATTCTGTTGAACTTTTCATCTTTCATTCTTTTGTCCCAGGGAGATGCCAAACAGGCCATTAAGTGTCACAGTTGATGTCCTGATATATTTTCTGGGTATTTTATTATTTCCATTTGTCAATGTTTTTTGCTTTCCTTTCTTAGTTTCTGGAGGAACTGATAGATTACTTTCATTTTCTGATTGCAGAGATTAGTCATTTGTATGAGATACACTTTCAAGATTTTTGAATATTTAAACCTGTAAAAGCATTCTAATACATGTAACTATTTATCTAAATATCTTGCTAATGAAGTTAATGACTTTCTTGTGGAGAAAACAGCATGAGCAAGACATTCCTAAGACATTTCTGTTCAGCTTATGACTCAGACCACAGTTTAGCAATCTTCCATCAGCTAGAAGAGTGCAGAAACACACTCTAAAGCTGTGAACTTTTTCAATTTGATTTATACTAAATATATCACTTTCGGAAATATTTACCTTCATGTCTATTGATTTCCCTCATATTCTCTGAAAATTATTTTTTCCACATTTATAAATTCCTTCCATGATATTTTCATACTTAAATTTGTCTTAGAATTGAAGCATATGCATGCTAAATATTAAGTAAAGCAGTACTAGAATTACGTGAGTTGTTTTCTGAGGTCTGTCCTGAGAGTTCTTGGTGCTCTAAAAATGTTCAGAACTTATATCACTTAAAAAAAATATGAGGAGAGCTTATTTCTATTTTTGATTAAAAAAATAAAGTGTGGTAGCTGTTCAGGTCCCTTGATAATAATAGAAGGATTCAGTGGGTGCCTTTTTTTTTTTTTTTTTGAGTAATATGAAGCCGAGATAAGAAATGTTCAGGTGAGATTTGCATGACAGAATTTCAATGCCTTTTTTGGTGTGGGCTTCTTTATGGGGGAAAAAGGGAATACATTACAAGTTAAATATTGAAGTAGACTATTTTAATGTTAAATTTGTAAAAGCAAATTAACTTTTTTTTAAGAAAACAAACTAAGTAATTTAAGATTGTTAAAAATAAACATCTGGATATTTCTTTTAAATAAAAAAGTTTATTGCCATTGGGTGTCCAGAATGAGCTACATGTTAAACAAGTTAAATCTGTCTTTTTGATTCTCCTTCTGGTCTCCTTATTAGGCCTCCAGTTTGGGAACACTGGTAATAAAATACCATTTAAAATTATTTGAAGTAACTATGAGACAAAGTAGCATTTTCTTTTTCATGATTTCTGGCTTTATGTTGAACATATAATACAAGAGACAAATTAGGTCAATATTGTAATGCTGGCAGCATACTGTGGAATGACATTTTGGCTGCAAGCTAATGGTGAAGATCTGCCAAGCCATTACACTGGAAGGAAATTTATCACTAAGTAACATGTTCCTGAAAAGTCTGGACTGTTATAGTTTAAAGTTGATAACAGGGCCAATTACAAAACTTGCCAGTCTTTGTCCTTTGGATAACCCTATTTCCAGTTGTTCGTGACTTTCCTAAAGTTCAGTTTGTTTCTGTAAGAGGTTCCTGTTTAAAGTTACCTTCTTATGTCCTTTTCATTTGGGGAGAGAGCTCCTGCATTCTAGCATGGTGCAATGCTGATGGCACCTGGATTTTTAACATCCATCATGTATTCTGTTCAGCCCTGGTGAATAAGGCAGAGAGACCAGTTTGTTTTGGGAGTAGCATTAAAATTTGGTTTAATATTCAGCACCTGCACAAGCATACATTCTGTGTGAAACATTATTTGTTTGTAAGGATTATATGTATTTTCCAGCACAAGTATAATAGCTACACTGGAGGAAATATAAAAACAGGTTCTTTGTTATCAGGTTTTGAATGTGGTTGACAGTGGCAGTAATAGACCCTGCCAGAGAAGGCCACCAAATTTTTCAGGTATGATTTTCCCTTAGTGAAGGCGAGTTAGCTGTGCCCATTTACCTCCTCATTTTACACGTGTCTTTGCAAAGCTTCCAGGAGGATTTGTTCCATGATCTTTCTGACCTGAGCTGAGGCTGAAAGAGCTGTAGTTTCCTGTGTCTCCCTTATTCCCCTTTTTGAAAGTGGGGGTTGCTTTTCCCCTTTTCCAGTCAGTGGCAGCTTCAGTGGACTGACATGGCTTCTCAGATACGATGGAGAGTGGCTTAGCCACTTCCTCCAGAATGAGCAGATGCATCTCGTCAGGTGCCATGGGCTTGAGCACCTTCATGTTCCTTGGATGTTCTGGAGTCTGATCCTCTCCTTTAGTGGGCAGTCCTTCATTGCCCAGTCCCACCTTTACCTTCTGTGACCTGGGTGCTGTGGCTGGAGCACCTGTCTGTGAGGACCAAGGCAAAGAAGTCGTTGATTACCTCAGCCTTACCCATGGCCCAGTCTCCCATCTTGTTCCAGAGCGGGCCCACGTTTTCCCAAGTCTTCCCTCTATCACTGATGGACTTTTCCTGTTGCCCTAGACATGCCTGGCCAATTTTAATTCAGTTAGGGCTTTAGTTTCCTAACCTGATCCCTGGCTGCTTGGACAATTTCTGCATTCCTCCCAGGCTACCTGTTCTTCTGTCCACTCTTAGTTGGCTTCCTTTTTGAGTTTGTCCAGGAGCTCCTTGTTCGTCTGTATCAGCCTCCTGTCATTTTTGCCTGACTTCCTCTTCCTTGTGATGCTCATTTGTGAGCTTGGCAGAGGTGATCCTTGAACATTAACCAGCCTTTTTGTGCCCCTCTTCCCTCCAGGGAATCATAATCACTCCAGACAAGTAACAACTGTACTTTATGACTTGTTTGTTAGTTTTATACCCTCTGCTTCATTTCAGATTTACAAAGCAATTATTAACTGACTGGTTGCAACATGTTTCAAGGGTTTTGCACTCAAAAAGATTGCACTAGATAATTTCCTTTTTGTTCCCTATTTGCAGCATTTTTTGAATTTGTTTTATGATGTTTTGTGGTTTATAAGACCTAATTTATCACAGCAGTGAATATTGGGATTGCATGACAAGGATAAAACAGTAGAATATAAGAGTTTTATTTATTGTATAACAAGGATAAAACAGTAGAATATAAGAGTTTTATTTATTGTATAACAAGGATAAAACAGTAGAATATAACAGTTTTATTTATACCAAATCAAGGATGTAATAAACTATTCAAATGAGTTCTCACATTGCTTATGTATTTTGTGAAGATTACATGAAATACTGCCCTCAAAAATTACACTGATCATGTCAGTGAAATTAAATAATGTTTTTATACCTTATCCAGAAGTTTTAATGAGACTGAATTTTAAGATAAATGCCCAGAAAACATAATAAGAGAAAAGTATATAAATGTAGAACAGGACTGAAGGAAAAAAAAAAAAAAAAGAACATTTATTAACTGAAGCAAAGTTTTCATGAACAGCTACTTTTGATTTAAATGTGATTACTTCATTTTCATCTTCAGCCTTACCCAGTAATAGGTACCCATGTTTTTCCTAGTGAAGACTTTACCTGCAAGCCAGAGTTAGAAACCACTACTGGCACAGCCTGTCCCACAAGTTAACACATTTCAAAGCTGCAGCTTGGTCTCAGGTGGTGCATTGGGCTCCCTCCAAGAGGCATTTCAGTGCCTGACTGAACCCCAGTGGCTGCAGCCCTTGGTAGCTGACACACTTCCAAAGCCAAGCTGCTTTATTTGCTGTCTGCAGTTTCCATTTTGCAAATGGCTTGAGGTCTGTGTGGCTGCTGCCAGCAGGACACTGCTATCTGGTTGATAAGATTTATTTTGTTACTGACTTTGCTAATTCTTTAGTGGGTTTTATGCAAAATTAAAGCATTGAGGGGTGTCATATCCAATTAGTAGCTAGATACCGTGCTTCATTTTGGGTTGATGTTTACTTAGTATGAAAATTTGCATATAATTGAAATATGACAGATCAAAAGACCCATGATTAAGTAAATAGGATTAATCTCAGGGTCTTGAAACACAACTGCCTGCTCCATTATTTTTCTGTCAACCTAGTAAAAATGAAAACCAGAATGTGCTCCCTAAGTCAAGGTTTTACATTAGCAATCACATTTGGAACTGATGCTAGCATATTGGAAATTATCCAGTATTAGCTATGTGGAAAATACAAACAGTAGGGATGCCTAGGAGGAGGAGGTGTTTTGCAGATTCACCTTTGTGGCCAACACAGATTTGATAAAATCCATAGGTATCTGACAGCCAAGTACTCTGATCCTAAACTGCCAGGGACCTAGGTCTGTGTGAGGAACCTAAGGCTGATGTTAGATCTCAGTGCCTCGGAGTGGGATGCAGGGTCAACAACCTGGAAGGGGAGACTGGGGAGCAGGGGGAGGGGGGAAGAGGCTAGAAGCTTTTCAAGCTTTTAAATCTGCTGATTTTTAAAGGTTCATAGCTTTTAAATGCAGTTAAGTTTTTTCACTATTAATGACCAATGAAATTCTACATCACTCTTGTTAAAGAGGATTATATAATTTTGATTTATGTCCAAACATACAAATCTATTTTCCTGAACAAGCTCCTAATTTCCATGTAGTAAGGAGCAACACTGTCTTTTGGAGTTCTGTGCTTTCTAACACATGCAAAATCTTTTTCTGATTCACATTTTTATCCCTTTAAGCACAGCATTTTTATTTGACATGGTTAGCATCCCTTGGGAGAAGGAGGCAGGCAGATACTGATCACTCATTTTACGTATGAGTGCTCTGTAATAGGGAGCTGTTATGTAGAGGGCAGCTTGCAGCTGCAGTGACATGACCACTTGGAAAAGATTGTTTACAACTGTGTGGTCAGATGATCAGAAATTGAACCAATTACTGCTTTAAAAGCTGCTGTCCAATATACTTGCATGCTTTATCCTAGCCACTTGGGTCTGCCTTAAATTAAGGCATATTGGCACCACCCAAGGGCTGGGAATAAACACATGGTCATGTAATGCAGTCCAGTTGGTGGGCAGTGAGTGGTGATCATCTGCCTTTACAGCTTTCTGACAGTGTTTATCAGATCAGATCAGATTCTGTTATTAGAAATCACTGTGGTGGGACAACAGGTGAATGCAGAGTTTCATGCTGTTTTTAATCCAGGCTACATGTTTTCCAGACTTCCTTGTCTAAAAATCTTACTGAGTCTTTCACTTCCATCCTTTTATCTCACTTTGCTCTATACCATTGGTTAAAAGAATTTTCTTACCAATCATTTAAGAATATTATCTGTTCTCACTGATCCAGCTAATTACAAATGAAAAGTCACTAAGGAGGGAGAGCCAGTTTAACTGTAATTTCACACTGGAAGTTATTTATACCAGAACTGTTTATGAAAAAATTGAGATCTATAGGAAATTGAACACAAACTTTGAAGCCAGCTTGTTTTAGTGGGAACAATTAAAACTTCTTAAAGTAGGGTTCACTTGAAGGTCTTTCTCTATCTGATATTGCAAAAGAAATTATTTTGCCTCAGACATACATTTATGGTGTATATAGGAACTCCTGTATAGTACAAACCAAAGTTACAGAAAATCTGTGTATATACAGCACACAGTAACAATTCTGTCAGTTTTACATATCTGACATTTGTTTTGCACATTTTTATTAGCCATCTGAATTTCTTCTCTGCTACAGTATAATATGAAATCTCTATTTACATACCATTGCATACTCCATGGTTTTGTAATCTTATGTTTGTTTCTAAATAAGCTATAGTGTGGGTGGGGAGATGCCAGTCTTTTTTTCCACTTTCAAAGAATCTCATCAGGCAAAATATTTCCCTAAATATGACACTGAGCAGCAGCACAGCTGCATCTCTAAAATACATCTTTTATGCCTGTCAAAGTAAATAATTTACACTTGTACATTCTGCAAAAATACTTGCAGTAATAAATAATTAGTACAGTAATTATTTTAAAACTGTGCTAAAGAAAAATTTTAACAGCTGTTTTAGCTGTGCTGTGTTCTGTTTTTCCCAGTGTGCAACATCTCTGGCAATTTTACACACAAGTTTTGATAATCAAGGAAATAAATTACAGAGATTCTGTCAAGGCCTAAAATGCCATAGCACTTTAGCTCTTCACGGCATTTTTTTCCTAAACATTGCTTAACAAATCAAATTATTATGAATACATTCAAACATCAGTAGACTCAAGAGAGTCATCACAACTTACGGACTGTGGTTCTTGACTTTTCATAGATGCTGAAGTTTTTCCTAATAATGATACTGGCTGGTTGAGCAGCACCTGTGTTGATTAAATTACTTATTTTAAGCTTGATGAAAATAATTCTAAATCTTTCCCTTGAAATGAATGTTTAGGGGTGGAGGCTTACACTAAAAATGTTTCAGTTTTTCAACCGACTGAATTCTCTTTATAGTTATTGGTATACAGTATGGACTACTGGGGGTTTTGTGCTGTAAAGCTATAAAGTGGATAGCAATACAAAGAGCACATAATTCTTCAAATGTGTTTGTGTTTGTGTCCTGAAGAGTGGGTTGTGTGTTGACTTGCCAGACTCACCAGATCTCTGTCCTTGGCTGAGCACAAGGTGATACAGATACCTCGCTGCATCTCGTGTGGTTTGAGGCTTGATACTCCCACTGGGAGTGCATTAACACCTCTTTAGATATTCCAGGACTTATTCAGTCTGTGAAAGCAATTCCTGGGTGATCTGTTTCTGACTCACAAGGGAATCAATACAAGAGGCACAGCCTTGCTGTCAGAGCCAGCCATGTGAGATCACCGAGAGACACGAACCCGAGTGGGGATTTCACACTGACCATTGAGCTGAGCGTGCTGCTGAGGTGTGGATGGAGTTTAAATAAATATTTACAACTTGCCTGGTGAGTCTATACTCATCAGCAGTTTTAGGCTTGTCTTCCTGCTTCCTTTTCATAGGGCAGTTTTCACCAGAGGCAGATCAGAAGAACTTATGTCAGTGCAGGTGATAAAATTCATGCAGAAAAATTTGAATCCCACAGTATTGCTTCTGGTTTGTTAATTGATGATCTGTAATATGTAGCAAGAAGTTTGCACATTAGACTGTTAACCTTAGGGAGACCACCTGACCCTCCTGCACATGTGGCATTTCATTTAAGACCTCTGTGGGTGAGTACAAATTTGGTCAATCAACTCAACAATAAAGGTTGTTTGTTTGACACAGTGAAAATTCTGGAGCTTTATGGTTTGAAAATAAAATTCCATGTGGTTCTGTATAAAAGTAGGCTTAGAAAGTATATTTAGAATAATTGGTTTGCATGCAAGGAATTACTTTGTAATCATGATGAAAAAAAAAAAGGCAAGATACGGTTATGTGTTTCCATCATATATATTAGTGGGTTTTTTTTCCCCATAGACATCAATATGAGGAAAGAAAAGGATAATATCTGTTTAAAAAAATAAGTCTGAAAGCAATGAGATAAAAGTTACTTATTTTGACTCTTTCAAGGAATTGGTTATTGACTTAATCATGTTACTTTAACTTACTTTTACATATATCAGCAAAGTGACAATGGGATTTTTAAGGTTTAATTCATTTGTGAAAGTACACTCAAATTAAAAAATATTTTCATGCTGTCATGTCACACTGAAAACCATACTGCAGGTCCTGTATGCTTAGGTTTGTTCTGATTTTCTTTATTTATTTTTTAAAAACAAAGGAAGAAAAAAGCTTTTGGTGATATTAGTAAACATTGTAATTTTTTTAAATGTAGCAAAAGTCAGTGTAGTCAATTCAGAGGATGCTGAGTTATGATCACTTAGAAAAGCATGAAAGAAAAAGCAAAAATGCAGAGTAGTCTTACCTCAGTTGTGTTCTTTCAGCTTCCAGCAGTCAAAAATTCAATTTTTTCAAAGACTATCTTGCCTTATACCCTGTGGTAGCTTTTACTTCTCTTCCCTGAGTTTGTCAAAGGCTTTTTTTTGAACCTTAGTTAAGCTTTTGGCCTCAGAAAAACTTAAGGTTGCAATCAGTTTACTGTTCAGTTATGCACTGAGTGTAAAAACAAAAATAAAACCCTAAATTCCACTTCCTCTTGTTTGTTTTAAAGCAGTTTCTCAAGAGTTAGGAAGTGCCCTCATCTTCATGCATGGTTAAAAGCAGAGGATAATTTCACACCAGTCCTCACTCTTAGCTTGTTCTGGATTTGTTTCTTCTCTAGCCCCCAGCTTTTACTGCACAGAAGCAGAGGTAGCTCTGGCTTTCCATGACATACTTCTGACTATCTGTCTCTCTCTTCCTTAGCTTACCTCTTTCCTTTTTCTGTTGGGATGGGATGGCCAAGAGGGCACACACCAGCTCATCTTGGTAGTCAAGAAGAAGTCCAGTATTGGAATGGATTTTCTGTTGTTTTGTGGTTTAGTGTCAGGGCTTTTTCTAGTGCTATTTGCCATTCTTCCTGCTTGCACTGATTTGCTCTTTTTTAAATGGCATTTGTACAAAGATCCAGGGCATCTTTCTTGAATGATAATAACTATTTATTTTCAGTATTTTGATGTTTATCAGTACTTCAGTGTAATTATTTTAATACCATTACTTAGCATTTATCATCACTCAATTTTGTTCTGCCGGTTTTATTTCTAGTAATAGAGTATAATGAGACCTTTCAGCAATTCTCCACAATAACCTTTAGATTTTATTGCTTTGAATAATTTAATTGAAATACTATCACTTCTCTATTCAAAAATTTTAATAACATTTATAAATACAATGAGCAGACCAGATTTTTTAATCACTCAATAAACTCTTCCCCTCAGAAAATAGAAAATTATAATAACAGTCCAACTATTTTCAATATTCTTTGTCCTGTAACTAAGAGAGAATTATTAATCAACAAGGTATTCTATTTTAGCATTTGACAACTTCTGGTGTGGCTGATGAGAATTTTGATGTCCATGGAGGGAGATGTCTGAAAATGGATGTCTGTGCCAAGTCACATGACATAAACTTGTTTAGAAATAATCTGCATGAAGGATAAAACTACATTCTTCCACAGAATGTACTTCTCCAAGACAGTAAGAGTTGCCTGTATACATTCAGCATGTGCAAACATGAGGGTTTAGTAAGTAAATGATATATGTATGTATATTCCTGATGTTTTGAAAGGTTTTGAGTCTCCTAATGGCAAGGAATAATATGATAAAGCTTCATTGGCATGAGATTTTGAAAAGAAAAATAAATTTAAATATCAAGTTGAGAAGAAGTGAATGGTGGCTGACTATGAAAACAGCTTTCAACATTAAAAAACTCCAACTGTGGTTTAATGTGGTTTTGGTTCAACCTGAATGATGAAGGGATAGCAAAAACTTTGGAACAACGACTGTAAAAATCATGAGAGATGCAAAAGACAGATTAATGGCAATCAAGTTTATAAAATCAAAATTCTGTATTTAATTGAATAGCTGTGAAGGAAATATTTGGCAGCAATGCACTGATAATACAGATGAGGTCAAGGAACATACTAGAAATAAAAGAAATCCTAAAAATATACAGACTTCAATCCCTGGAGAGGGTAGCATTATCATTCATTTATAATGCAGAAAAAGCAGGATGTTTCCATAAATATTGGTTGTGCAGCTGCAAAGATAGTGTGGTATACTTGTATTTTACCAAAACAGTGCAATACTTTGCAGTTACTAGTATGGTAATTTTAAGGAAAAATAATCAGGAATTTAGAGAAGAGTCACAGTGCCCTGGTCTGTGAAAAGCAGTGTTGCTTTCCAATGGCTCATTTCTCATGCTTCGTGCTTCCTGTTTGGATTGTGCTTGTTCAGGCAGGGGGAGTGTTCTCACTCTGAAGCTTTCTGTATACCAGACAGTCACCACTTTGTTCTTTGGTGGGGCTTTTTTGGCTCACCTTATATGGGTATTTNATCAAGTTTATAAAATCAAAATTCTGTATTTAATTGAATAGCTGTGAAGGAAATATTTGGCAGCAATGCACTGATAATACAGATGAGGTCAAGGAACATACTAGAAATAAAAGAAATCCTAAAAATATACAGACTTCAATCCCTGGAGAGGGTAGCATTATCATTCGTTTATAATGCAGAAAAAGTAGGATGTTTCCATAAATATTGGTTGTGCAGCTGCAAAGATAGTGTGGTATACTTGTATTTTACCAATCCTGTTTGGATTGTGCTTGTTCAGGCAGGGGGAGTGTTCTCACTCTGAAGCTTTCTGTATACCAGACAGTCACCACTTTGTTCTTTGGTGGGGCTTTTTTGGCTCACCTTATATGGGTATTTGAGCACTTCCATGAAATGGGGAAGGATTGACTGTTTTAGGACTACAGGACATCTGTCAGATACAGCTGGAGTGGACCAGTGAGGCAAAAGTTAATCGTGTTGGAATGACAAGCAGTGGAATAAAAATGTGGCCAGTGAAAGGAAAACTTGCAGCAGCAGCATGACTGTGGTGATTGTGCCATGACCAGCCTTGCAGGAGTCCTTCATAGCTGGGAAAGATTGCAGCCTATTAAAAAATAGAGAAAATAATCTAACCAATACTTTGGTATTCTTACGTCATGATGAAAAATTAGTCAACAAATCCCAGTTCCTGTTCAATGAGAGTTTGTTGATAAAATTGTGTTAGTGACATTAAATTCCATTAAAAATCTCCCCATATGTATGGTGTGACAGTGTTCAAACCTTCTTAATAAGAACATTTCTCTAAATATATATGTCCAATATAGCAATTTTTGAAGGAGTTGAGATGTGAAACTTCTTTGTCTGTCAAACATGCTTTGTGTATCAAATTTTGAAGATGGAGATTTGCATCTTGATTGTAGAACACTTAATTTCAAGAGAGCAGGTTCTTTTGGGTGAGACCTACACAGGTGGTGCAACACTTAGACCCTGCAGCAAAACCTGTAGGCATTTAGCAGATGAAGAGACTTGCTGTGTGAGAGTGGTGTCTCAAAGTTCATCCCCACTTACACCAGAAGACAAAAACCACTGATATTTAGGATACATTTTATAACCTGCCTGCCTTCTAAGTTGACACACTTCACTTTGGAAACATCAAGGTGAGAGACAAAACCTTCAGATAAACTGTGTGAAACTGGAAAAGGCTTTTAATAGGAGAGGAGGCATTCCAGAGCTGCCCCTAAGTCATTGACTGCAAAGGGAAACTGTTTGTGACTTGCATTAAAACAGAAGGAAATTCTCATAGGTACATAAGCCTTTTTCTGAAAGGAAGTCTATACAAAGCATAATCTTTCTGAAGAGTCATATGATGACTCTAGAGATTAGTGATCAAGTTTGTTCAGAGCTGAGTGAAGGTTATTATGCAGAAAGAGTAATGAAGCAGTCCCAAGGCTGTAAATGGTACTCAGCTGGGAATGATGGCACAGAATATCACTAGCTAGAAGAGACAGGAGCTCATTCAGAGGGGAAGGCTGAGGATAGACACAGGAGTCAACAAAAGCATGCTTAAGAATAAATAACTCACATTGCATATTTAAATTGCTTGAGTACAATCACTACTTACCTCCTTGCATGCATTTTCTCTCAACTGACTGAAAACTCCTTGCTGCATGCAGTTTCTTTTCTCACTTCTTGCTTCCTAAGCACAGAAAGACATTTGAGCTCCCTCCTTTTGACATGGTTGAACAAGGTTTGTGTCTGTTGGATACCAACCCAACTGCTGCGTTATTTCCATGTTGGCATAACTTGTGAATGACCCAGTGAGTAACAAATCATTTACAGCACTGGTGAAAAATCAGAGTTTTTAGAGCCAGATTGGAGGAAGTGAGGAGTTCTTGAAAGCAGACAAGCTTAGCAGGATCTGTGGCTATTTCTGATTGAGGTACATACTCAATATTTCTCTTTATAAAGGATACTTACCATGGAGTTGAGCCTGAGGAGGTCAGTACAAGAAAGAGCTGAAAACAGTTGAAAAGCCCTGTTTTCTTAGAAATTTCCTTTTGATTGTTGATTTACTTCTATAATCTCTGTTACAATGCAGAAATAAGACACTGAACAGTAGTTAAGCTTGGGCTCTAAGATTCTGATTTAACATGATGAATAGACATATACTGTCCAAGAGCTGTCAGTGGAACAATTGTCAGAAAAATGCAGGAAAAAGGTGATTTTTCCAACCAATATGGGCTTCAAAAGGTCATGGAGAACTTTGCAGAGGAAAAAAAAGTCACTTTATAGATAGCTGTTGGTTGTTTTCATTATTTGCTTTACATCATTATTATTTTTGAGGAAGTGAACAAATAACACCTTGTTCTAAGGACATATTCCTGTGTTGTTTTAATCTAGTCATGGGTCCCTAGCCTGTAGGATTTCCTTAGGTGCCAAACACACATGGGCCACTGAGTTAAAACAGACAGAAAAAAGCAACCAAGAGCTGTAAAATAACTGTAGTTACAGTGGGTTTGGGAAAACAGAGCTATTTTCTCAGAAGGGCTAAAGAAATTCTCTCAATGTCAAAAAAGGGAATTGCATGTGTAACATCACAGTAAATCACAGGATAAACAACTGTTATCTCTTCCCAGTCATTACCCCTAAACTGATAATCAGTGAAAGAAACCAATGCTAAATTAAACAAAGATTTTGCTCTGATTTGGACTGAGATTTCTTTTCTGCCTATAAACACATCAGAAAGATAGATTGTGCCTTGGCTATTGGCTGGTCTACACTTGCATTTTGCTTTGAAAAGCACTTAATAGATTTATGTGAGCCTGTAAAATGAGCAGGAGCTTGCATACCAGACTGAAGGCAGGTGCAGTTAAAGATAGAGGTGATACAAAGCTCTGGAAAAGTATTTGTGCTGGGACTGGGAATCCTGACAGTGCCTGACTCTGGTATGGTGGGTGATTCGTGTCATACGACACAATGAGTCCCTGATACACTACTGCATGTCTGCACAAGAATGTGGATTTTCCATCTCCATCTGTCTCCCAAACAGTGTGAATATGTTGCAGTATGTTTAAAGAGATCTTTAATTTGGTTAATCAGTCTTCACTCAGAGCTCAGTTTTTTGCATGGCCAAAAATCCTACTTTCTGCTGGATTGCAAAAGCCTGTTTTGTTTTGTAGTGCAATCATGTATTGCAATATCACTTAAAAAATAATTTCTTCTGTATCACATTTCAAACTAACAGCTGAGTCATATCCTTATTATTAAAATTGGAAACAAAATCTGAACATATCTCATTTTTTGCCAAACCCTAGTCTGTTTTTATTTAAATTACTGTATCCAGCCCTAATTGAAGGCTACTTATATGGTGTATCAATTAAATCTCAACTTGTACTTCTAGCTCTGTAATCAGTTCTGACTAAAAGTGATTTTATGTAGTTTTAGGCCAGCAGGAACAGAGAATCTACATTGATTTCATGTATATTATTATATATTATTATAGTGTATGTACTGAGTTTCATATAATGATACATATATCTGTACTTACTAGGAAGTATATTGCTATAATACAGTGTGGTCTATTATTCTGTAATGTTGGCCTGTTAGATTTCTTCCAGCTACCCTTACACTGAGATGACCAGTTTTATTTGTGCCTCCTGCTCTTAGGTTATCCAGCTGCTCTGCACAAGGGCTCAGACACTGCCTGGCACCCACAGCAGATGAGGAAAACTACCTGAAAGAGCAACTGAGGACTTTCATTTATGGAAAAATCAATATTTCCCACCAGTCTGATTAGAGACTGAGAATCAGGAAGGGAGGAAAATCCCTTTTTGTTACTAACCCTGGCAGTTTTCATGCTGTGTACAGGGACAAAGCATTATGTGATGCACCTGAAAGGTTTTTCCTCTAGTGGCATAAACTGACTGGTGCACTGTCTCTAAGGACAGCAGGTTTCTTGTGGCTCACAAGTATTTCTAGGGAAAGTTGTTACAAGGATAGGAAAGAATGCATCTACCCAGTGTTCTACTGGGGTCAGAAAAGCTTCTTGACCCTTCTAAGTGGTCACACATCGTCTTTAGGTATGAATGGAGAATGATGGGATAATCTGGGCAGTTCTCTGTCCACTGAACTTGCAAAGAGAAAATCAAGAGAGAACTTGTAAGTTCAGATTCTGAAAATGGAAGTTCGACTATTTCCTTTGAGTCACAGCCCACACAGGCCAGTAGTATTCCTCCTAAAAACTGTTATTAGATATATGTTCCAGAAAGCTACCAAATCTCACTTCAAGTGCTTCAGATGATCTGGAGTTCATCATCTGCCTGCTTAGCTTTAGTTACCCTCACTGGTAGGAAACTGTCTGTTTTCCAAACTGGTGGGTTTTGCTCCTATATTAAGGATTTAGTCAGTAGTTCTGTCTTTTCCACAATAAAAGCACCTGCTCCTCTTTCCAGCTAGTGATTCTCCCTTTGGGTCTCCAGAGAAGGAGTGTCAAAGAAATCAGATATTTCCTCAAACATGTTCTTTGATAAACAGAATATTGTTATTAAGCCTCATTTTGCAAGACTATTTTTGGGTTTTTTTTTCTGTTTGACTGCCCTGTCAACTCTTGAATCCTGACCCTGCTGTCAGAAGAGCTACATAGATTTGTGGCAGTAATTGAGCCCTCAGATTTTTACCACCCACTAGTTTAAAAAGCAGTACAAAAAAAAAAAAGGATTTGATATAATTGTCCAAACAGTTAGTAAGAATATTTAATATTGTTGAGCCAGAAAGCAATTTCTGAGGTCATTGCTTTGCTCTGCATTTTTATATCCCTAAAAAAAACAAAAAGCAAAAAACCAAAAACACCAAAAAACTGTACCACAACACCAGTTTGCAAATCATTCAGTATAATCCCTGGTGATTCATTAAAGGGTTTAAATCTAGCCATTAATTTATAGAAAGTTTGGGTGAAGTGCCTGATCTGGAAATGATAACATAGTGCAGAAATTGTCTCATGTCCCATTCTATTAGAGAGGTAAATCTTTCTGTCTACCCAAAGCTCCATTTTCAGTGCAAATACAGAACATGAATTAAATGTCTGTCTCTCTGTTTTCTGTAACAATCTTTACAATTTCATCAAGAAACATAACTCTGGCCTATTTTTTTTTAATGGGATGGAGGAGAATTGAAGGGAGTAATCATATTGTGTTACCAAGATGCCCTTAATTGTACTGATCTCTCTCATTTCACTGATTTGTTTTGCTTTCATTATCAGTCACACACTTTAAAGAAAATACTTGTACATCCTTCTTACTGTCATTTTTACATTGTTTTTGTTCTGAAAGAGGCATTTAACCTAAATATCTTCCTGCCCTGTGCCACTTTTTTAATGTCTTTGGCATTGGGGTTACGAGGGTAGCCTGTAGGCTGCTCTTCAACAGCAATTACAACCTGGCCTCTTTTAGCAGCAGCATAGTTTTGTTGCAGTTACATGTTATGATATCCAGCAGATATCCCCAAGACAAAGTCAGTCCTATTATACAGATTTTTCCTCCCATGTAGTAAGAACAGAAGGGAATATTTTGTTTTCTTACACAGATGAAGTGTTCTGTAACACATGCACACCAATACTCCATCCTTTGCCTCAATAAAGCTCTAATTCCTGTTATCCAAGAGCCTGATTCTACTCCTGTGAGAATTGTCTTTGCAGGAAATTACCATCTTCCTATCTCCTCTTCCCCCATGAGAGAGTGCTTAAAAAAGGATCTTTTCTGCCCTTTGTTTTGGATACCTTTACACACTGTGTGCCATTTGCTAGATCCTACCAGTGAGTTCTCTCTTAGCTCCTCCAAGCTGGTGTTTGTCCCATCTGCAGATGAGACCACTTATAGAGGAGAAAAGAATGGAGAAAGTAAAAATAACAGAATGGGAAAGTTCAAGAAAACCAAGGGGAATAAATAATGAAAATTAAATTAATTTCAATAAATTAACTAAAACTTATGAATAGCAGTAGAAAGATACTATCCATTGTTGCAGCATCTGTGAGAAATTTAGATGCCTTGAATTTTTCCTGAAATTTACATTTTCAGGAAAAGTAGCTTTTAAATTAAGAGCGCCATAAATATTTCTATTATTTTAGTTATGAAAAATTAATTCCAAAGTGTATGAGAAAACAATAATTTTTATATTGTTTATTTTTGTATTTTTCATTTTAAATGTGATGGAAGCATTTTCTAGGAGGATATATGCAATAACTGATACATGCCATCTAAAAATTACACATTGCCATTAATATATTGATGTGCATGTTTTTTATTTCAAAGAGAAATCACAATTAATTATTACAACATGCTCACACTTTTGATAAAATATTAATAGCTTTAATTTTGCAGAGATTGACAGAGCTGGATTTCCCACTTGAATTTTTTCTCAGTGCTATTAAAAAGAACTATGCAAAATGTCACCAATAAATGCAAAGATATTATAAGGACCAGCATGACAATATCATCTTTTCTTGCACATTGGTTGAGAAATAACTGGCCCTAGCTGTAAAATTTCCATACAACACTAAAAACTAAAACCAACAAAAGCACACAGTGGTTGTCATACTTTTTTGAGTGAAGTCAGGGCTGTTGGGAGAGGGTTAGAACTGCAGGGGTGGTGGAGAGTTAGGAATAAGCACATTTGGCAGAAAAGATCAGACACACAGTAGAAAATATCAGATTAGTCAGAGAAAAAGACACTAAATTGCATTTTTTATTTCTTTCCATAGTTATCAATATTAAATGGTTTTGGAGAATAAGAGATGAACTCTCTTGTGAGTTAGTGTGCCTGACTTTGTCAGACTGCTGGGTCTGCTTCAGCTGGGACTCCTCCTCCTGGGAATGTCAGTTTGATTACAAGGTCTTTCCAGACGTTCACTGATCATATTCATTGTGGTTTTGTATATATTTATTCTTGCCCAGACCTTCCATAGGAAAAGACCTTCTCAAACTAGAGTCTCACTATATTTTTGCAACAGGAATTCTGACTTCTTTGTTGAGTCTGGAGAAAATAATAAGAAAATTGGTCAATTCCAAGCAATAGAAAGCAGTTTAAAGCTGGTGTCTCCTGGTGCTACTTGCAGTTTGTGGGAAGTAAGTTAAACTGGAGCAGAAGGAAAATAACTAAATGACATTTTTACCTAGGTAAAAAAAAAAAAAAAACAAAAAAAGAAAAAAAAATTGTTGCATTTGGTTAAGTGCAGAGTTCCACTGGGTACAAATTCCACCAGTAACAGTGTTAACAGACTGATTGGGATTATGTTGTAGGGACATACAACATTTGCTTTTGTTTATGTTGGATCTTTACCATGAGGTGGGTATGGCAGGAAAGGGTTTTATGTGTATGGATAAAAAATAAAGGTGTGTGTCCATGGGCAGATGTCATAGCATTGATAAAGAGCCCAGAAGTGAGAGCTCTTTCACAATAATTTCATCATGCTTTGAAGAGCTCTGGCCATGCTCAGAGGAGCAGACAACATTATAAAGAGTAGATCTGCACATGGAAACAAGATCCCCTGCCAGGCTTTACATATCTTAGGGCTGAGATATTTTAGTGGAGTTGTTGAATATTTTAGTTACAGGTTGAATTAAAATCAGAGAAGTAATTTATTTTCTTCAAGGTTAAGTTGGAAAAAGATGAGCTCAATATTGTCAGAAGCATGTATTTTAATAAAAAGCACTCATTTGTCTTGTTACTTTAATAGGGTTTGCTTAGGTATAGTCTCCTTTTGTAAAATTGGTAGCTGAATTTAAACATTGTAAGGCCATAAATATAAATTACTGAACAACTGAACAGTCTCTTTTCCAGTTAGAAAGCTTGATTTGGAGATTATATCCTCGGGAAATATCTGAGAGTGCTGCTAATGACATTTCATTTTCATGAAGTTTGTGTCCCTGGGGTTTGGAAAAGATTCCTATTTCCTCCCTCTCTGCAAAGAAATAAGGTACTTTATAGGAAAGCAAATGTACATCTGTCCCCACATAAGGTGTCCCCCCAAACTCCATAATGGTCTGTATGAATCCTTTTTAAAAACTGAGCCAGACATAGTGGCATAGTAATGTACTGACTCAAATTGTAGGACTACACTTAGCAAAGAGATCTAGAAAACATCTTGTAGAGGATGGCTGGTCAGTACAAAATTGTCCAAATTAAATGAATATTGTAAAAATAAATCTCCCTTCATGTACAGGGATGTGTACCCTTGTCGATATTGTAAGATTTTGTATCAGCACTGGCTTATTAGTGAATCGAATTAAAGATTATCTGTTTAACTAGAGTCTAACTGATTAAATATTGAACATTTACTCTGTATAATTTCATTACTTTCTTCATTGTGATACATGCACATTGCAGTGTATTTTCAGATATTTGGTGATTTTCTTTACTGTTTTTCTCTCTGACTTTCCATTGTTAGTTCCTAAGCTCCAGGAAAAGCTGGAATTTATACTAATGCTTTTCTAACTTGCCATTAAGTCTTTATCTCTTTTTATTACTTTAAAGCATTATTCTATGATATAGTCAGGGGAAAATGATAAGAAATTTATTTTTCACCTAGTTTCTTAAATAAATGAGGCTAATGCAGCTGTAACATCTATGTCAGAAACTTTGAAATAAAAAAAAAACAATTGAAAGAGTACAGATTGTGAAGATGTCGTGAAGTTACATGAGAACTCATTTCTTGGTCAAGGCAGCCTCAAAGTATTATTTTCCTTAAGGGAAAGTAAAACTTTAGCTTTAGTGGCTGGGAGGGATCCCAAACGTTGTTGTTGGGGTTGTTCTTGAGGTTTGCTGTTTGGGTTTTTTTGTTTCTTTGTTTGTTTTCCAATATTGGAATCTGATGGCTGAGAGGAATTTCAGCAGTAAAGTATTTCAGCACCAAGGAAAAAAATTAGTTCTTTTATTTCCTTTCTCATAGTTGAAACATATTTGAAGAAAATTTAGAGCTTCTAATTTCCTTAAAAGTTCTACAATGGTGACCTCTTGAATAGAGTGAACTTCTGAGTGATGCTTAATGTGTACATGGGGGCATTAAAACCATTTTGGTTTACTGATTTTGGACAGGCACAGGTCTTTTGAGGAAAGAAAGGCTGTTATTAGCCTCTGAGCCTCACAGACCACTTAACTGCCTGCAGGCATACCAATTAAGTGGAATTATCATCCCAATTAACCATTGTCCCTTGCCAGTCAAAACTCATTTGGTTTAATTCAGCTTCCTAGGAAAAGTCCTAATTAACCAGATTTCCTAATTATCTGTGTCCTGATTAAGTGAAGTGTACTAGTACAGCCTTCATTAATAAGGGATCATTTTCATTTTGTTACTTAAATAATTTTCAAAAGATTATGGTTTATGGGTAGCATTCTCAGGTAGTGAATGTCCAGATCTGGGGTTTTTTTCTAGTAGGTACAGACTTCAAAGTCAGTTGAGCCACTGAAATAAGTAATTACTGCAGGACTTGCCAAGAAAGTGTTATTTATAAAGAAAGGCAGGAAAAGTGTTTGTGTGTCCTGTTTTGGGATGAAGATTTCATTGAGATGTGACAGCCATGAGTTAGTACTTTGGCTGGTGGAATCTGCCATTGTTTCTTGAACTTAAAAGATCTTTGCAGAGTCCCGTGAGCTGAGATGTGGAGCCAGATTTTTTAATCTCTTTGGACACACAACAATGCACAGAATGTGTCTGAAAAAGGGTGGTCTCTGCCACACAAAACACATTCAGATTATATTCAGCACTTGGTCACTTTGCTGTTTGCTTCAAGGTAAGATTTAGTTTGTTGACAGACAGCTATTCTGGGTCTGTGCTCCTGGGTCTGTGACCTGCCAAGAAACATGGAACTGGGTTGCCTCCAAGTCGTGCTTGACCCTGATACTTCACATCACATAAATTAAACAAGATGATAGAAGTTTTTGAGAGGTGGGGGAGCACTTGGAGTTTAAAGCCTAAGATAGCTCATTCATTTTATTAATTCTACTCTGAGTAGAGTTGTCTTTGTAATGTTATGTAGCTGAGTCTACTAATTAATAAGGTTATAATGATTTCCATCCAAGAATCTCAAATCTTGACTACACAGGAACATTTAGGAAAGGAGATAGAAGCAAATTAATTACAGGTAGAGAGGAAAGTTCTTCTGTGGCTGTGTTCCAAATCAGGAATAAAATATCTGAATACAATTCTGCACCCAGATGTTATCTGTGCCTTGTGACATCTTAAATGATTTGCCTGAACTCACCTGCACTTCCTTGTCAAAAAATGTTGAGACCCTTTCTGGAGCCTTGTATGACTTGTAACCTTCACTTACTCAACACAGGCTTAAAATCAAGCAAACTTGGTCCTCAGTTCTGCACAGGATATTGAAGGAATCCATCCTGCTCCCTGATTTGGCTCAAGCATGACCTAAATGTGTGGCAGCACAGGAGAAACATGCATGGGCAGAGCTTTCTGTGATGCAGAGCTTTTCATAGTGGCTGTTCATAATCACATATGTCATTCATATGTTGTCACAACAACCAGGTTTTTGAATAGTCTCAGGACAAAGCACCCTCAGCTTTCATTCCCAGATGTGCAGGATGGGTCCCAGGAGGCCTTGCCTGGTGAAGGAGCTCTCAGGATGCCTGAGTGAGCTCTACTTCTTTCAGCAGCTTCTCTCATCGTTCCACTTTTTGAATTGACCTTTTTTAGCATCTTCTTTTATGGCAATCTGTCCATGACCAAGCTGAGGGGAGTCAATATCAAGAGCCCCATATACAAGGAATAATTTCCACACTAACACAGAAAAAGCTAATCAATTCTAAAATATTAAAAAGTCACATACAACATAGGGATATTACTGTGCAAAACTTGATAACCAAAACAACCAAGAGGTATGCAGACTCATGCAAAAAGAAAAGAAAAGCCTTTTTGATCTTTTCTGGGTGGCTTAGGTATCTCTATTTATGTTTAAATCAGATAAAAGCTGTAGTGAAAGTGGAAAGAAAATATCAGTAGCTTGATTACTCTCACAGTTTTTACTGTGAGAGATATTAAAAACCTTAACAATAGATAGTATCATAAGAGGTTTCTGATAATTTATAATTCTGTCAAGCCAGCTGGGAATAAAAAAATTTGAAAACATTTCCCAAGTGAAAAAATTCTTCTGTCACAATGAAGTTTTCATTTTCTGTTTTCTATGCTGTGACTTTTCTGTCAGATGTGCTTGGGATTTATTGAGTAAGGCAATATTAAAAAAAATAATAATTCTCTAGAGTAGTCCTTCAGCACTGTCACATAACTTGAAAACAGCTGAAGCACACACTTGTCACTCTTGTGAAACTGAGATAAAGTATTTTCATTCATGCTTGTTCTTGAGGTTTGCTAGCTCTCAAGATTTGCTTAAGTTTTTCAGTTCCTCAGACCCTCGATAAAATACAAAATCCAAATTGGAAATCAGCACACTTTTGTCAGGGAGTATGGATTTGACATGTATCATCCTCAGAAGTGAGGGATCAATGTTCAGCTCATATTTACCTTTGTATATTTTTGAATATAAATGAAGTAAAATAGATTTATTTAATTTTCTGTTAACTGAATGTGTTGTATAGTTATATTGAGGACAATGCTTGTAAGTGTAAATACCAAAAAACAAAATTGCAAAGCCAGAATTTCAAGAATTAAACTGCTAAGGATTAGCCAGGTACCCATGTCCTTTTGGACCTAATTTCTGCAAGTAAACTGTGTAAGGCAATTTTAAATGGAAATGTTTCTTTCAGCTGTGAACAAATAACTTATCATTAAAAAAACCCCAATGCCAAATTTCGCTCTTTAATTGCTTTTTGTATTCAAGGCCAATGCAAATTTTACTTTTGTTCACATGGAAAAGTGTAGATATATGGTATTTTGCAACTTCTTTCTTCTCACTGCTGCATAGGCTGTTAGAACACATCAGTGTTCCTAGTAATTGAGTTCATTGCAAAAAAGTCAAGGGAAGTAGCAGAAAAGGCTTTGAAGGATAAAGCATAATGCTTGAAATGGAAACTTCTGAAGGCATGATCGGGAGTTCCAGCACTCAAAAAGAAAAGCCTCATAGAAAGCTGGAGTTTTTCCTGATTTTAATTGCTCTGAATTTTTTTCCTTTGAGTAGTCCCATCAATAGGAAAACACCAGGCATGCAAACATGCCAATTATAGCTTAGTGGGATTTAACGATGGAAGAGTAATGCAGGTAATCTCTATCCCCAGGCCAGTGCTGACTGTTCCTTTGAAAACAATCTGTATGCCTTGTAAAAGAACTATAAAAATAGTATATAGCAAAATCAAAATTACAGATATTAAATTTACTGCATTGTTTTTGTCTGTAGCCTGTGAAAATGCTGCTACACTGAAGCAGGAAAAGAAATGTAAGTTAAAAATAATTGCTATGCTCAGTTATAAGCATTACTGTTTTGAATTTTTGTCAGCATCCTGAAGAAATAAGCCCCTCCAGACTGCAGCAGTTATTAATGACAGCTCTAAATTGTAGCAGTTGGTTATGACCTTATCCCATTTTTAATGCACAGATACTATATGCCTCTGTGTGTTTCTGTGAAGAAAAGTTCCAGAAATTCCCTACCTGTTGTGTAGAATATTTTCTTTCACCTGTTGAACCTCACTCCTGCTAGCTAATGGAATGCCATCTGCTACTTGGGCTGGGGATGTGGGGAGTGGAGGGGTTGGTTTGTTGTATTACAATTCCTTATTCACGATATACAAGGTCAAATTATTTCATTGTTTTTGTAAACCTCAGTCTTATCCTCTGCAATATTTACTGTGTACTTTTCTAAATATTTATTAATATTTGTTTTAGCAATTTTAGATTAATGTAAGATTCTTAAATCTTAGCATTTAAGACTACAGAGAACATACGGAAATCATCCTAAACTTTTTTATTTACAGTGTTTTCAAAACACTGCTGGCATCTGTGAAATCCCTTGGGGAGAGCTGAGTCAAGTCATTGCAAGGATGAACTGTAGGGGTTTGCAGTTCTCTCTTGTCAGTGAGTAACTTCTCCACTCTGGCAATTCTTAAGTGCATTTTAATTCATTGACCACATTCATAGTTATCAAACTACTTAGACAAAATTATATCTAACTTCTCTTTTATCATCTTAGAATTACAAATATTAACTCATATTTGTATTCTGTAGCTGTGCCACATTGGGAGAGCTTCACCCCCAGTTGCTTGTAGAGGAATTTGAGAGTTGTACAGTAGTCCAGAAGTACAGATAGCTATTTCATTATTCTACTTGCTGTACTTCAAGCTTAGAAAAATAGAAAATATTCCTTAAATGAAAAGAAAAAGAAGCTCTCAGAGTAGTCCTCAGCTTAGGGGATATTAAATTCTTGCCTGCAGGTCATATTAGCTCAACAGGAAGAGTGGTGTGTGCCTCCACTCCTCCATAATGTTCTACTCATCTCCTAGCATATGGACTGATGATTCACAAACATACCTAGAAAATGTGGTTCTGAATTCCATGGAGCAAGCTGATCTCAGACTCCCAGGGAAGAAGCTCCAGCAGGAAGGAAAGCTGTGGCTTCAGCTGTGGTGTTTCTTCTTTTATAATTTGCCCTTCTTACAGTTTGAAGAGAGCAACACCAATAGGTAGATTTGATGAGACACCTGCTGCTGTAAATGTGTACTGGGCATGTGTGATATATAATGCAGAGCCTCTCAGAGCACTGCAGTACACCTGGAATTCAGAAATCAAGCAGAAGAGCTCGTACCATTTAAGCCTGCCAAAAGAAAAACTTGTACTCAAGAAAACTTTGGAAAAAAGAAGAAAAGGAAAATTAAAGAAGTTCTGTTGCTTTCATGATCAGATAAACCGGAAAAAGGTCAGGATTGTAGTTACAATTTTAGAGCTAACTCTGCCTTCCTCTCTGTTTGGGTGTCTATGGCTTTCAGTGTTCTAAAAAACGGAAAGGAAAAGGGCAGAATTGATTTTGTGTGTACAAAAGTCTTGTTTTATCACCTACAATTTATAAAGAGAAGGCAGAAATTGTGATATTCAAGTGTAGGTAACAAATCTGCTGTTAAATTTTCCACTGTTGCAAAGAAACTGTTTTGATCAATATTTTAATTTCACTTGAGCAGGATTGGGTAGAGATCTCAGCAGATGGTTGTCATAAACTCTATATCTCATTTTGGAAGCAGCATTCAAATCTATCCAGCTTGGCACTAACTACACAGACTAATTTTCCCGCATTTTTGTGCCAAAAGAAATAGGGCATGGAGAATATTTTTTCTAATTATTTTCATATTTTCTTAACCAATATCAGGTTTGCTAGGCTAATGGTTGCTCTATCCATAAATCTCCTATGTTTCACAATTTTATCAGAGAAATTACAGTCAGCTATCCAAGAGCAGTGATCTAAATTACTAATTGTTAGCATTATTGGGTAACTTAATTAGAATAATCTGTACATTTTCTTGGTACTACTATTGCCCATTGGTGAGTCTGAGTGAAATGATTGTGCCTAAATTACAAGCTTTTCAAAAAGAGAGAAATTTAGATACTCATAAACACAAAGTTGTCATTCTTAAAATTATTTAAATAAAACTTACTCTTATTTTTGTAGCACTTTTGATTTTTTTAATGTGGGAACAGTTCCCCACTGTATATTTGTGTGAACAGAGGGAAAGTTGTATTGTCCACAGAAACTCTTCCCCATCCATTGTCCACCTCATCCATTACCTTGGTCTGTGCAGTGTTGTTTTGGCAGAGTTCACCCTCCACTGAACAGGGAAGAGAAAATACAACAAAAGGCTCCTGGGTTGGGATAAGGACAGGGAGAGATCACTCAGCAGTTACTGTCATGAGCAAAACAGGCTTGGCTTGGGGAAATTAGTTTAATTTATTATCAGTCAAATCAGAGTAGGACAGTGAGAAATAAAAACCAAATTTTAAACACACACACACACAGAGACACACACACACACACACTTCACTCCAGAATTCTCTTCCTCCTTCCCTCCAGTGGCAGGAGGGGGATGGGGAATGGGAGTCATGGTCAGTTCTTCACCTGTTGTCTCTGCTTGATGGGAGGGTTTCTCACACAGTCCCCCTCCAGTTTGGGGTCCCTCCAGGGGCTGCAGATGGATTTCTGCCCTACAGGGCAGGCTGAAAGCAAGCTGACCCCAGGAGATGTTCCCGAAATTCCATGCCTGTCTGTTTAATTAGAATATTCTGAAGATAATGACATGTTGCCTTCAGAGGTACTTCTTAAGTAAGGCTAAAATTTACCTCTGACAGATATGAGATACCTCTGAAAGAGATTAAGTACAAACAGAAAAGGCTTGAGTACCAGACAAAAGCCAAGAGCTTCTTGCTTACACTGTCTTTTACCTGTGAACAAAGGTTTCTCATATGAGAAAAACAGTATGGATAACATTTCAGTCTTGAAGACTGATGATGAAAAGAATGAGTAAGAGAGATTTGAATGCCCATGTTTTAGACTCAACCCTTCTTCTTCCCCTCCTCCTCCCCCCTCTCCTCTTTCACCATCCCCAAAATAAAGCAGATCTGTTTGTGTTATGCAGATGTGCAATTTAAATCTCTCATCACTAGACTGACCACACAGGCAATGAAGCCTTTCAGGAGCTGAGTTTGAAGATGCTTAGCTTGGGTTTTGGTGTTTAATAACATGTATCCTCATTTTCTTTGGCCTCTAACTGGTGTGGCTCAATAGAAGAAGTGGATATCTTCATAGAAGTAAGACTAATAACACAATTGATTTTTCTTTTCATCATTTATTGTATCATGCAGTAACATAACAAATCATTTGTCTAGGATATGCCATTAAAAATAAGAACCCTACTTTAAATTTATCTCTTTAACTCAGCCTTGTAACTCACTCACTCATCTCTCTTGAATCATTTGAAATATCTGATGCAACAAATCTGGATCCAAATGTCTCAAAACTTTTTTTCCTGATTGTCCTTTTCTTTAACAAATGGCTAGCTCATAACTTTGTTTAAAAAGAAAACACAGAACTGTAGAAAATAGTATGGCCATTTCTTCTATGAAAAATGTTTAAATGTTTTCTTCATTTCTGTACTTTAATGAGGTGTTAGATATGCTCTTTTTCCTACTCAGGAGAATGAAAATTTTCTATGTTCATCTTTGTGATACGTGTGACTGATGTGTGAATCAGACAACAACCACCCAGAATTCAGCAATGTGAGATCTGGAAGAGTTTCTCTGTAAAGCTCAAGTCTGGAAACACTGGTTGGCTTTCAGACCTATTAATGGGATAATAGAAACCAGAGAGTAAAAGTCCAAGAGAGCAAGCAGTGATTGCTATTTCTATTGGATCCAGTTGAAACTTTATGTGCTTTGTAAACTGATATTTTAACAGATAGAATTGAATAAAGAAGAGAAAAATGAGCCCTTTACAATTATTCTCTTCAGAGCCTGGGGAAATTAATTTATAAATAATGTACCTGCCCTTTATACTGTTACTCACATTTTTGAAAGCTTCACTGGCTGTTCTGCAATTATGCTAATGATATCTTTGACCCAATGTTCAATGCAGAAAGTGATGCTTAAGCTGTGCTTCTGTGAGTGGATTCCTTTTTCTGTTTCAAGGCTCTTAGTATTTACTTTTATAAGTATGCTAAAAAAAAAAAAAAAAAAAAAAAGAAGTTGCTATAAGAATTAGTAGGAATAAAAGAATCCATTTTGCATTTGTACATATGCTACATATGTTTAAACTTCTCCATCTTTAGCATTTTGTTTGTGCAAGGGTAAACTTCTTAGTGCATTTGGAATGGATGGTTTGGATACAGGAAAGAGTAGGACAGTTCCATCGGTGTTCTGTATCACTTGACTGGCAAATTCGGACATGTTAAGGGGATTCTAATGGTGATGCTTTTTAGTCCTGAGATCCTTATATGCTCTTCATAGAGAAAAATAAAATCTGCTCTCCATGAGCTTGTAGGTAACTTCCCAGATGCCCAGGAGCTTGTAGTCAAACATTGTGGTTGGGTCAGAATTTCTGCTTTTGATTCACTGTATAAACTTACGGAATATATTTGACATTGATGCCACTTGCTACCTCATTAGGAAAATTAACATAATTATACTTAATGTGCCTGTTTCATAGGGAGTTTGAGGATAAATTAGGTACAAGAGCTTGAAATATAAAAAGCTTTCTGAGTGGGTAATATGATCCACTTGTTCAGTCTGTTGACCTCAACTGATTATGAAGAAGCTTCAACTAATAAATGTATGAGAAAGATCTGTGTTAACTAATGATTTTTTCTGCTGTAATGGGGCTTAATATATCTAGTTCACAGCCTTCTCAATTTCTGAGAAGAGAATCTGTGGTAACAACTCAGAAAGTTTCATCAAAAGAGGAAAGAGAGCAGGAAACAATATTATGCTTAATTCCTTTCTTTGTGATCACTTACAGTTCTGTTGTCAGTGTTACATTAATAGTATTTAAGGAGGACAGGGACCACTGTGTGAGATGCTAAAATAAGCAGTGCCTCTTCCAGTGTTGCCTCATTTATGAATGTGCTTCAATATGTGTGAAGATGTGTAGATTATCACAACCTTCTGTTGCTGAAGTGCAGCAGAGACTTCTGTAAGAAACAGTGTCCATGGACAAACGAGATCAAGCAGGCACAGCAAGTGATGATGATGATGATGATGATGATGATGGTGATGATGATGATGATGATGATGATGATGATGATACAAGCGACCCACTTAAGCAAGGAAAAAAAATTATAGCTATGAAAAAAAAAATAGATGACTATGCTAAAAATAATAGACTTACCGAAATGCTTGTAGGCCAAGGGTATAGGCCTAGCAACAAGTTGACTATTGGCAGGGCATTTATCCATCATCTTGAGGAAAAAAAGCTACTCTTTAGTAAAGATGGAAAGGATGTACTGGCAGGAAACAACATATTATCCTTATGGTGTCCATATTTTCCCAGGAGAAAAAAAATAGATTAATTTTATAGAAGAATAAAGCAAGCTTTAGGAAAAGGAGTCATTAGAAAGATTGTTAATATTAAACTATCCTCAGGAACCTTTGTTTTTTTACATTCCGTTTTACTTGTCCTTTCCTACAAGAATGATGATTCATCCATGCTAAAATAGTTGGATGCCATGTTTCCAGCTCCAAGTCCTGTGGTGGAGTGGCACCATCCTCCACTGTAAGTGGTTGTGGTTGGTTGACCCTGTCTGGATGCCAGGCACCCACCAAAGCCTCTCTATCAGTCCCTTCCACAGCTGGACAGGGAGAGAAAACTTAATGGAGAGCTCATGAGTTGAGCTCAGGACAGAGAGATCATTCACCAAACACTATCACAGGCAAAACAGACTAGAATTAGAACAATTAATTGAATTTATTACTAACAAAATCAGAGCAGGATAATGAGAAGAAGGTTAAAACACCTTCCCACCCCTTCCTTTCCAGCTCTACTTCTTCCCCCCAGCAGTGCAGGGATACAGGGAATGGAGATTATGGTCAGTTCATCACAGGTTGTTTCTGCTGCTGCTCAGGGAGAGGAGTCCTTCCCCTGCTCCAGTGTGAGGCCCTCCCATGGGAGATGGTTCTCCACAAACTGCTCCAGCGTGGGTCACTGTCCCGGAGGGTGCAGTCCTTCAGGCACAGCCTGCTCCAGCCTGGGCTCCTCTCTCCACAGGTCTGTGGTTCCCTGCTCCAGCACTGGCCTCTCACAGGGTCACAGCCTCCTCTCAGGCATCCACCTGCTCCAGTGTGGGGCTCCTCCCTGGGCTGCAGGTGGATCTTTACACCCATGTGCCCCTCCATGGCTGCAGGGGCACAGCTGCCTCACCATGGGCTGCACCAGGGGCTGCAGAGGAATCTCAGATCTGGCACCTGGAGCACCTCCTGCCCCTCCTTCTGCACTGACCTTGGTGTCTGCAGAGCTGTTCCTCTCACATGTTCTCACTTTGCTCTTTGGCCACAATCACATCTGAGCAATAACTTTTTTTTCCTTCTTCTTAAATATCTTATCACAGAAGTAGCACATCATTTCCAGTTGGCCCAGCCTTGACCAGCAGCACATCATCTTTGGAGCTGCCAGGGGTTGTCCCTGCTGGACATGGAGGAAACTTCTGGCAGCTTCTCACAGAAGCCACCCCTGTATCTCCCCCACTACCAAAGCTTGGCCTTGCCAAACCCAGTGTAGAGGTGTATGTGGGACTTGACTGATCTCAGATAGTGGTGCTCTTCCATGTCCATTGTAGATGAGGGAGAAAAGATGTTTAATTCTTTCCTTTAGCAAACTCCTCCTAATTTTCAATTGAGAAAAATCATGTCTTCTTGGGAATAGAGTGGCAAGATTGGCATAACAGGTGGAATTTGAATAACAACATGAAAGCTGAACGATATTTAAAATTACCAGAGGTATAAATAGGCCAGATGAAAAAGATGAGTTTGAGAAAGGAGTCATCACAGGGCGAGCAGGTGCCTGGAAAAAGAAGGGGAAGTTATTCCCACACAGCTATGGCCTTTCAAAAGCCACAGCCAGGCTTGTTGCAGACCGACAGCCAGGCAGTGTCAGTGGCAGGGAGCAGCTGCTGGGGAGGACGCAGACAGTGAAACAGGTGCTGCTGGAGTCACTGTGACACAGCAACAGAGCCTTGGTCTCAGTTATGTGCCCGTGGCACTGAGATGCCTGTGGAGCCTGTGTCTGTCTGAGTGTGCCTTTGCTAAGGTCAGCACTTGTTTGACAGGTCTTGATTTTGTGGTGACTTTGTTTCTTAAGTCTCCTTGTTTACTCGCTTGTGATGTTTGGTACACCATCTGTTTCTTCCCTCTCTGCTTTTTCTTCTGTTTTTAGCATCATAAGTCATGTTCAGTGCAAATATATGTATGTTTTTCATCTACTATTTTAAATAGTTTGAGGGTTTGATTAGTGTAGAGTTTAAGTGCCTCCCCTTTCTTTGACCTTCAGACAAACAGCCAGATTTCAGTCTTGTTTACCCCTGTTGTAGAGCCTAAATAACTCTGTTGGGTGTCATGAAGTTCCACTGTATGCTGCTATAAATAGCAAGATAATTTCACCAAGCTACAGGCTTCACACTCATTCCATCTGGGCATGGGACAGACAGATGCATGCTCAGGAAGAGCCCTGTGTCTCTTCTGTGCTGCAGAGGGCTCACAGCCCCAGTGCTGCTCATGGCCACAGACACTGCCAGGTCAGTGTGATTGCAGGGCCTACAGGAGGGCAGCTGTCAGGACTGGATGGCAGCTCCCTCCTTCATTTTGCTACAGAGCTTTTTGTCTGACAATTCATGCTTGCTTTCAACTTTAATTCTACCATATGATGGCTCAGAATTATGGGCAGAAGCTCCAATATTTTGTCTGCCATCCTGATTTTCTGCCATCCTTGTAGTCTGGCTTCGAGGACTGTCTTGCCTCCATCTCCTAATGCAGTTGCATACTTGTTATCAATACCAATCCCTTTAATGTATTAAGTGGTGGTTTTCTGATTGAGAAATACAATATATTACTGGCCTTCTTTTCTTGCAGCTTTTAGGACAGAAACAGGAGGCTGCACTTGTGTCCTCCAAATAGTCAGAGGATCAGGACTCGCAGAACTTCACAAGCAACATCATCAGGTTATTTCTTTGTTGCTCCGTGGCTGGGTCATGCCAGCTCCTGTCATTGTCAGGACTGATGTGCTCTACAGAACAGGGAAAGAACAAATTTTTGCTGAGATGAGCATTTAAAGAATAGGCTGTTTCTTAAGATGTCAGAAATGCTGAAGGACAGCAGCATCAGTCAGGCAGGTGGGGAAGCAGAAAAAATCCCTGTATGTCCAAGATCAGCAGCCATAACAGCACATTTTTTCACAGAAAATAAACTTGCAGGTTACTTTGTTTGTCACAGAAGTGGATAAGGGAAGCATTTGAGAAGTCCTGGAAAGTGAACTGGTATTTGGGAACCTGTGCCTCTTGGAGGGGAGGCCAGTGGTGCTTTCTCATTGACCACAGCAGCTGCAGCACCCCAGCACCAGTGCTTTTCCTCTTTTTCTCTTTTACTAATATTAATAAGAAATGAGAGCTAGATAATAGCAGTCAGAATTGACAGCCTCTAGGTTTAGGGACAAGTTTAATAATAATAGTAATAATAATAATAATAATAATAATGTTGTTCGTCATCTGATGCATACAGTGATTCTTTCTCATGTTCATAATACTTTTCAAAACAGTGATATGTCTAACCAAAAGTCTTTTTTCAGTATATTAAATTTCTCAGCAACCTTATTTAAAAGTCTCTCACATACACATGTATTAAATAGAGTAATTCAAGTAAACAGATATTAAATATACAAGCAGGAACTTATTTCTGCACACAATCAATGAAGAAACTCATTAAAGAATATTGTTACTTACTATTTTCATGGGTCAAGTCAATTACCTAGGAAAAACATTTTAAACCAAAAATGAACAAAAATTTGCTTGTTTAATGTTTCATTTCAGGGTCTTTTTACTTGTATGTATACATGTTAAACTGCAGTTTGTGTTTAGGAATTCTAGTCCTTTGTGGAGGTTGGAAAGCACAGCCTGTATCCTCTAACACTGCATTCACACAGGAGGAGCAGACCTGAGCACAAACACTGTTTCCATGGGCTTTGTGCTAATTGTCACAGACCTCTACCACATAATAAATGGGAAGCACAGGTTGGAGGATAGTGTCACCAGAGGTATTGCAAGGTTGCTCACTAACATTGTAAATGCATACCCACAGCTTCACACACACAGCCCCTGGATAATGTGAAAAATCAGAGCAAATAAACTGCCAGTACAAGTGATTGCACATGTTGTTAATACAAGGAGCAGATTACGCTGGAATCCTCTCTTTCTGATTTTGATAAGTCTTTTCTATCCCTCCAGATAATCCCCACCATCTTTTTTGTCTTTCCTTTCCCCATTGAATAATCTCCAGTCGCTCCAAGCTAAATTCCTTTTCTCTGTTCATATAAGTGCAAATTTTTCCTGGCCTGAGTATGGTGAAGAGATTTTTTTCTGTCCAGGAGAAAGAAGTGGGAAGAAATTCAAGACTTGGAGAAGTAGTGGTTTCAGAGTTTGCCACAAACAACAGAATATGACTGAGTTAAAGGAAGACATTTTTTCCTCTAGATTTTCTTAACTGGACTTCTCACAAGTGTTTTGATGGGGATGGGAAGGAAATTCTCAAACAACACACCCTTCTTCATTGACATGCCTTTGCAGAAATCAGATTGCACTGTGAGCTCTGAGTTTCCAGAGTAAAGACTAGAAATGTTACATTTGCTTTTCTAATAAGAAGTTGTGACTCCAAGATTTCTTTGATGTGCCAGACAGTGATTACTGGAACTGGCACAACCTCACGTGGTTACTAGAAGAATGTTTAATAACTTCTGATATGCTATTCTTCAAACTTGTGTTAAAGGCATTCAGATTGATTTTTGTTAGGAGAATTTGCTGAAGTCAGATGTTGCTTTCTGTGGTTTACTTTCCTCAGATTTTTCTGTTAGGTAGAAAAATAAATGTAATTTGTAATGAAAACCAATCTTCAACCTTTCCTGTATCACTGAACAGAAATTTCCTGACAAATATTTGCAGATGGTGTTGCTTCCTATAGAATACCTAAGAAGCAGCTACTTCTACGGCCACATTTAGTAGAATGATGAATATTTCATCAGCCTCAGAGTAAAAATCAAGAAACAAGTCTTTTAGAATGGCTTGAAATGTGTGTATGCTTGTTCAGGTGTTTAAGTAAGCAAAGGAAGAGCATTACAATACTGTAGAACATAAATGGGTTTCAGCTCTATCATACCAAGAACTATTCTTGTTCTGTAGTATGTCTGTGGTAGTCTTCCTAAAACAATTATGAAACCTTTATAGCAAACACATTTTGTCAGCTGATTCATTTTCATGAATGCAGACATAGAATTTTATTTCATTGTAACAAACCTGTTCTGTTTGAGTAACAGAAACTGTAATTATTAAACCCTCCTGAAAGTTTTCTGAACTTTGCTGAGTGGGAGCCAAAGTCCAAGAATGAGAGAGATCACTTAGGCAGGCTCTGATGTGATAAATGCATTTTTATTTGCTCCAGGTTAAATCGTGCATCTAAACCATTGGTGTAAATAGCTCTGCCAAGGTCACTTTATAGCCACTGCCCAAAAGGCATCACATGAAGTGTTCAGTAGTTTGCACTGTATTTGAATTTTTGTAATTTGGCCTTCAAAAGCTTTCATGTACCTTTCCTGTCAGGCTAATATAGTAAAAAGATCTGGATGAGTGAGCAATCTTGTTGTGTTAGATAGCTAGTGTGTTGTATAGCTGACAAAAACAAACAAACAAACAATAAAAAACCAAAACAAAATGCACAAAACAAACAAACAAACAAAAATAAAAAAAAAAAAACACACCAAACCCATCAGTAAATACAAGGTAAATTGATCTATTTTAAATACATCTATCATACTGGAAAGAGCCAGGCAAATACCAAAACCAGAAGCAAAATGAAAAAATAAATTGATAGATGAGCTACTGCATATTTGTCCTTACTTGAGAACATCTTCTGCCCTGAGGTTTCCAATCTACTCAAGACTCTCTTGTCCAGTTTAGTTAAAGACTGTGTTAGATGATCTCTAAATGACTTTTTTCTATCTATTACTCTTTCTTAAAGAAAATTCCTGCCCATTCAGGTAAATATCCTTACCAAAAGACACATCTCAAAACCATTCCCATTCCCATGATCTCATATTTTAGGTGTATTTTATTCTGAAGACAAATAAAATGTACATTTTCAGGCAGAGAGAGACATAGCACATCCACAGGTTACTCCGTTAAATGTTTACTTTGTTTATGTGTTTAGTCAGATTTTAAATACCTGTAAAACTAGAAGCAATTTTTAAAATAAACTTCTAACAGAAGGGTCAGTCAACAAGTCCTGTGTTTCTTTCTTAGTTTTGATTTGCATAAATGCAAATAAACTCCAACTGTGGCACTAACTTTACATAGTACAAATAAGAATATGCAAGGAGCCATTCACTTGTTACAGGGCAGAGCAGTGCCAGGTATTGTAGCTGAAAAATACTCAAAAAATTCTAATGGAGGAAATAAAAACTAAAATAAAACTCACAAAGAATTGTGAGCATTATGTGTAAGTGCACAGCAGATGATTGAAATAACTTTTAGATACAGGGATCATCGCAAAAAGTCATGATTTTCAGATTCCTCCTCTATTACAGCCATTGTTTCAGAATAACTGTATTTGATACAGAATACTGATATTTTAATGCTATTCTTCAAATAACTAATGTCTGAATATGGGTATTATGATTGCAAAAACTCATTTAAGTTGCTAAAGTAAATATAATCTCATCAGCAGAGAGCTAAACCAAAATATTTTGTGTGGCTTTTAAAAAAGAGGCTAATCACCAAGTCATTAGAATTCTCTCTTAAAAACAGATAATAGAAAATTGATTAATATTTTTTGATTTTCCTATTTGTATTATGCAGACAAGACAAATTCTCTAAAAGAGTGCATATTTATGATAACACACAAATCATCTGGAAGTCTTTTCATATATTGGTATTTTGCTGTATATATGTATGATCATATGTACACACACACACACACATATATATATATATACACATATATATATATATAAATATGTTTTTATTGTTTGATGGTTTTGAGCTTTTAAATAGCACTGCCTTCTCGCCCTAGAGGGATGGCATGTAATATTTAATACTCTAACCAAACATAATTGCTACAAAATATCCTAATGCCAAATTGGCATCAATCAGTGCAACAGTGTAATCATGTGTACTTAATCGTAGGCAGAAAATGCTAAAACAGTGAAGGAAAATCTCTTCCTTATGCATTTTATTATCTGAAAGCTTAAGTGGACACTAAGTGATGCAGGGTAATAGCACAAAACATCATTATTGTGTTATTATATTCAGGCTTGAGTGACACTGAAAAAGCTGAATTTGTCTGATAAGAAATGCATATTATTAAATTTGATATGTTCTAAAATAATTACCACATTATCCATCATATAGAACTTAATCTTTTATTCCAGGAAATGAAAAAAAAAACCAACAAAAACCAGTCTGTTAAAGGACGGTTCACACAACTAAAAAATCTTCTTCCTAGTGGGATGGTGAGAGAAAGAAAAATCCGTGGATGTGATCCAGATGGAAGCCATTGCAATGAAGTTTTCATTTCGAAAGGCAGTGTGTTTGAGATGCATTTTCCTTTCACCCTTTAACCTTGATAAATCCTCAGCACAGCTGTATACAGTGTGTAGAATGACAAAATACCTGGCCAAAAAATGTGTGATATCCTGAACACTTTATTAGACATTTCTGTGGAGCTGGACTGTGCTAGTACTCAATCCTTTAATTAATTCCAAATTAGGAATTGGTGAACTGGTTTGTTACTGCATCTTCTTGGTCTGTGCCAGATGAATGTGAAAGATATAAACCATAATTTTATATCAGGGTTGGTACCTGCATTAAAATGAGAAGTACTGATAATGTTAGATGATTTATATCATACTTCTGCTTCAAAAATCTATTTAATCACATCAGTGTCTTAAATGGATGAGCATTTTTCCATAACTTACACATCTGGTATATTAACTTTAACTGAGTGTTGCAATACTCTGCTGTCTTAATGCAGGAAATTCATTATCCAACATCTGCTTTGGAAGGCAGCTTGTAATATCACTGGTGACAACCAGATTCCATAGCTTGCACTGGAGCAAATACTGTATTTTCCCCATCAGCACTCAGGGCTGCAGAGCAAACAATTCAAATCACGGAGCAAAATAACCAAAGATGATGAACTCTGAAGATAACTGTGTTGCAGATAATTAAGCTGTTGTATCTGATTTCCACAATGAGAAACAAAACCATTGTCATTAGGGGACAAAAAAGGATCTAATCTTCCTCATGGGTTAGTGTGAAAATCATGTCCTAGCACTCCTCCTGTCCTAGTTATAGTAGCCTGTAGGCTCAGATCACTGACATTTTACTAAGATAAAAGCTTTTTGTTGAATTTTATACAGAAAACATTGCACATATTCTTATTTTCTAGTTTTAAACCCTGCAGTTTTCCCGTAAAGGAGGATTTTAGTCCTTAATTGCTATAAAACCACTCCATTTTGCATTAATAAAACCACAAACTATTTGGCAGTACAGAGGATCAATAGACACATTTATGTATCAACTGACAGAGTAGAAATATTTACAGATAGAATACATTTCATTTAGAGATTGACAAAACAAAATTCAAGGATTTTGTTCCCAGGAAACAAATTGCATAATCCAGTGCTGAATATTTTTATTGTTTGTTTTAAAATTTAAATGCATTCATTACACATAAGAATTCACTTAGGCTTTTTTAGATTTTGTATGCCATGGAACAGAATTGTTTGTGAAACTGCCTCAGTATAACTGAAAGGTGTAAAAAAGAAAAGGTAAAAATAAGTTCCCATTTAAAATCTTGCCTTTAACTGCAGGCAGACCTGTTTGTCTGTAAAAATGTTTCTTTGGCTGCCAGTGGTGTATGCCAAATACCACTTTCAAAAAATCTGTATGCTCGTAACATGTCTCATCAACATTCCTGCATTTGAAATGGCCATTTGAACTGAAAATAAAAAAAGCTGCAGAGTTTTCCTTTCATTTGTGTAGTTTAGAAACTCATTCTGCACTGAATCAAAAAGTTTGACACTTTGTTGACTTATGAGTGTGTTTAGAAACAGGAAAAGGAAACATTTACCATATTGAAAAATCCAAATGCATTTTCACAGCAACCACCCCTAGTTCCTTGCAAAATCTATGTTTGTGAATACAAGGTGAGTACAATACAGCACACACAAGTGCATGTGGAAAAAGCAGATTTACAACTCTGTGCAAAAGGTTTTTTGTATTTCCAGTCTTTTGTGTCTGCATAGCTGTGTGCTTTCAAAACAAGGCTGTAAATGCAGGATACCTTAACAAGTTACAACATGGCAATAAACCCTAGCAAGTCTTAGCTGGGCATTTTCTAGTGTGATGATCTGAAACTTGCATGGCAAGAAAATCTCAGACCTAAAAGAAAGAGAACTACTATGAAGATTAAATTGTATCTTAAAGAAGATGTGATTCTGTGAATGTGAATTAATTTACATTTGCTGGAGAGTGTGATGACAGCTGAACACACTCTTCAAAATTACTTCAGCCCACATTTTGAGTGTGTAATTCAACATAAGAAATGAGTCATTCAGCAACAGTATTTTGTATAGGTTCCTAGTATGAAACTGAAACTTGCTTTTAAGACATAAATTAATTAATAACAGGACTTTCTTTTGCAAGGTAAGAATGTGGTTGAAGCTGGAAGGGACCTCCAGAGGTCATCTGGTTCAGCCCCATCCGGGTACCCAAGACTGTGTCCAGGCAGCTCTTGAATATCTGCAAAGATGGAGACTCCACAATGTCTCTGGGCAACCTGTGCCACTGTTCAGAATCCTCACAGAAAAAAAAAGAAAAAAAAAAGAGCCAGTTTTACATGATCAGATTGAATTTCATATATTTTAATTTGCAGCCGTTTCCTCGTTTCCTGTCAGTGGGCACCACTGAGCAGGGTTTGGCTCCCTCTTCTTCATTCCCTCCTTTCAGATTATTTTTGCACATTGATGAGATTCCCTGAGCCTTCTGCTCTCCAGGCTGAACAGCCCCAACTCTCACAGCCTCACCTCACATGAGAGATGCCTCAGTCCCTTAAGCGTCTCAGTGGTTCTGTGATGGACTCACTCCAGTAGCTCCATTTCTTCCTACCTGGAGGTCTGGCACTGGGCACAGCCAGCTGTGGCCTCCCCAGTGCTGAGCAGACAGGAATAATCCCTCCCTTGACCTCCTGGCAGTGCTCTTCCTAATGCAGTCCCGGATCCACTGGCCTGAGGGCACCTTGCTGGTACCTGGCGCACTTGTTGTTCACCAGAGCCCCAAAGTCCTCTGCTGCAAAACTTCAGGAAACCTTTCAGGACACTGAGCCTCCAGCAGGTGTTGGTGCCCACATTATTCCTCCCCAAGTGTAGGACTTTGCACTTCTTGTCTAAATTAGCGAGATTCCTCTTTGCCCATTTCTCAGCATAGTAGGGTCTCTCCCAGTGGTGGCACAACCCTGTGGTGTGTCAGCCACTCTTGCCCATTCTCTGTCACCTGTGAACTTGCTGAGGGGGTGCTCTGCTCCATCATCCACTCATGAATAGAGGAGTTGAACAGTGCTGCACCCAGCAGCGACCCCTGGGGCACAGACCTAGTGACTTGCTTCCAGCTGAACTTTGGGCCACTGACCACAGTCCCTGGGCCCACTCCCAGACCCTTGAAAATACAAGCTCACCTGCTCACATCTTTCTAAAAGTTATTTTCTACTTAAAAATACTCATCAGTATTTGATAATCTGATGTTTTAATGGGAGTTTGGAGGTTTTCTTGGTGATGTATGGAAATTCTCTTTTCCAAATCTTCAAACTTGTAGCCCTGATGAGAAAAAGAAAGTGTTAGTAGGCGTTAATTAGGAAGAAACAAGTGATTTTTTCCAAAAACAGAAAACAATATTATAATTCTACTAACTGTAAATGATGTTTGGGGAAATAGAAAATTCTGAAATTACATGATGCCAAGAGACACAGTAGGATACAGAAGACATAGTCTAATTAGTCATGCTTGAATCTTCCACCAGTCCCTGAGCTCTGATCAGATGTTTTGGTATAAGAAAAGATATGGGGAAAAGACAAAATTTTCACATTACTGTGTTGACTGTGTAAAACTGAGTTGATGGTGGATTGCATTGCATTCTGTAGCACAAAGAGTCTTTTGCCTTGTTCTGGATATTTTAAGTTGTTGCAGAGAAATGGCCCTAGAGATATGAAGGTGAGATTGCTCTGCCAATAAAACAAAACCTGGAGAACTTTGAAGTGCTGCTGGTTTGTGCAGAGCACCTGTGTTCAAACACTGTGCTGGCAGTGTTTTAAAAGGCACTGGATAGATTTCTATGGTGTATCTTTAATTTCTTTATATCTGGGTTTATGCTTAAATGTTCAACAAGAACTGATATGTTTCCAAACATTCTCCCAGACTCTTGATCTCTGCCAACCTGAAATCAACCTGAAGGCAATCAGTGAGATGAAATTTCCACTTAAAATGAAAAGATCTGGTGCACTTTTCAGACCATTGCAGAAATGTGGCATTTGTAAGGCTAGGCTTGTATTAAGAAAGACTTGTTTGGAGGCTTCCAAATATTAAAAAAAAAAATATGGGCTATGCTTGGTAAGAGAAGAAAACTAAGCTATTGGTCAGTAATATGTATTGTGGTATTTTAAAAGAGTTCTTCCAATAGCTCTCTCAGATTACCCTTGCTTCAAAATCTTTTTTATAAGGATATGGAGGATGGTTCTTAATATATCTCAGGAGCACAGAAGACATTCAAGGGCAGAAGTTTATTACAGCAGAGTCCAGAATCTCCAGAGAGAAGGAGGAATCACTTGAAATTAAATGAATTAGAGTTTTGGTTTTGTTTTGCTCCTGTTCTTTCTGCAGAAGGAAGTATAGGATTGGGATTGGTTTGCTTTTGGGGTTCTTGAGATTGAAGAATCCTGGGGCAGAGGACAGAGCTTGCCAAATATTTCAAAATAAAAATAAATTCACAGTCATGAAGTTAGCATGAACATGGTCATGGTGATTGTCCAGAGAGCATCTTTTGGAAATTAGTGTCAAATTCTTCCTTTAGAAAAGACAAAGAAAAGAATGCTCAAAGGAAGGAGTACAGGTAAGAAGAGGTGTCTGATATCTGTCTTCTCACTGTTAGTGTGTGTAGAAAAATAAAGCTAGTGGTTTATATGCTGGTGAACAGACCTACAGGAGCAGACTTGAGAGCAGTTAAAATTCCCAGGGATTTCCCTGAAATCACCAAGCTGAGTGATGAAAAAGCTCTTAACAGCAATATCAGGTATGTTAATTCTCAGCATGCCTTAGTGAGGCTCTGGAATGATAGCAGGAAAGCCTGGACATCAAAATTTCAGGTTAAGACAGAAATTTTCAACCCAGGTTATTTATAGAAGGTTTAAGAAATCCAGGAGAATTGTGAGGTTTTTACCCAATCCACTTAGCCCAAGCAGTAATGAGTGTAAATAACTGTGGGTTATTGAGACCTGCCCAGCAGAGAGCTGGACTGGAGACTTTAATCTCATAAACCCCAGGTCTGGAAAGCTTAAATTCAATAAAATAATCTACCTTTGCTGCTAAGTAGGATTAGTTGCAGCCACTGGAAACTGAGAATACTCAGCACCTTGAAGTTAAATGTGTTTGGCTTTGCTTGCTATGCTGAATATAAATGCATAATGAGACATTGATATCCAGTACCTATCCAGATTAATCATTCAAACACATGGAAAACACTTTAAATTAATTTAAATTAAATTAAATATATTTTGGGTTTAATTAAATACATTTCAGTTAAAATAATTGATCACTTGAATGACAAAAATGAAGAATTCAGTTAGTCTCAGTTCATTCCATTTAGAGCACTCTTTCCTTCAAAAAGCAAGTGATGGAGCTATTGTTATTTTTGTTATTTCTTTAGTGTCCACTCATATTTTCTGTGATAAAGTGAATTATTATATTGAAAGACGAGGTATTTAGTTTCAAGTCCTAAACTTGAAACATTTAATTACATTTAGAACATTTTTCTAGAATTGAATGTAAAACCAGAAGGATTCCCTAGCACAGATTTCCACCATGCTTCTAAAATCAATAATGCAGAAAACTGGGTTATTATGGTTAAGTAATAATTTGGAATTAATGGATTCACAATCATTTGTATTCAATTCCACATAATTCCACTATAAGTGTATATAATTTTTTGGTTGGAAAACATGCAGAGTGAGGTGACAGATATTTACTGGTATTTTAATGTTAAGATAGCTCACCACAGACTTTCTAGCAGCATAGAAGACAGGCAAGGAACCATCCTTCAGGTGAAATGTTTTGTATGCTGAGGCTTATTGGCACTACCTATTATTTTTAGGTAACAAATAAATGAAGTCACATTTTTAGCTATATGACTAAACCCCCCAATATCTCCACAATTTGTCACCTGCCCCAGCTTTCAGTCACAGAAAAGCACAGAAATCAGTGGGATCTTTTTTCATAGCCATGAATCTAGGGTTGGTTCCAACCCCCAGGTGTGATTCTGCAGTGAAATGGGTGAGACTCGGGATCATCGGACAGCGAGGTTCTGGGTGCCTGGTTTGGGTGTGTTCTGGGGTTTGTGTGAGTGAGGTAACTGCCCTGAAGCCCTGAACACAGCTGGAGTCAGTGGCACTCACACATGGGCTCTGACACACATCCCACATTTGTGCTGAATGGGAAATCTGCTTGGAAAATTCAGCTTATGTGGCACTCAGTTAACAGCTGCTGGCATCCTCTTTCCAGATGGAATTAGTGAGTCCACCTTAAAGGTGGCACTGAGCTCAGCAAAGTACTTCAGGGCACAGGGGTTGTGCTTACTCATACAACACCTCCTCAATCTGCCCTTGTATTTTGAGGTTAAAAAAGAAAAGGTGAAAACTTCTGTCTCATTTCCTAATTACTCAACTGTATTTTCAATAGCCCAGTTCAGAGTGTGACTTAAGGAAAGGAAATCTATGGCCAGGATAATGTTAGCCATATTACTAATTAATAGTATTGACTTAATAAACAGTTGTCAATATATGCTGTATTTTAAATACCTATACTTGCTTTCACACAGGTTTAATGAACAATTACAGAAACTTCTTGCTTTAGCTATTCAGGAAAGACTCTAGTTCTAATGATAAAAAAGTGATTAACATCTGGCTTGGAAAAAGTTCTATGAGCATTCCTTTCCTTTCACCCAGTCCTCAAGTGTGCGTTTTCTGCTGTAAGAAAAAGAAAAAATATTCATTTCTGTGAATAAAAGAGGAAGTAACTTAATAATCCCCTTTTTGTAGATTTCTGATTCATAGCACAGAATTAAATTTTTTAAGGCTTTTCTTTGATAAGGTCTAGATTAGTAGCTTCAAAGAGACCTAGATATTTTGATACATTTCAGTAATGCATATTCATAATAAGCAGGGAGGACAACCATATATGTTCTTATATGCCATTATTTAAATATTGAAAATATATGAATATTAGAGATATTATAAAATGTAAGTGTTTTTAAAATTTTAAAATGTTTTAAAGTGCAAAACTGTATGGATTGAAGTAAGAAGGAGTTAGGTAGGGTCACTTTTAAGATACTTTGATGTGTCTGTAACAGTATAATAATATATAATGGAAAAAAACTAAACACGTGTTTTCCAAGCCCATTTTACCTCTTTCTCCTCTTTTCCCTTTCAGTACCATGTATAATTACTGACCACATTTCTTGGAAATGATAGAAAAGTGTCGAATACTTTTTTTTTTTTTTTATTACAGGAAATGTGTTCAGATATCAGGAATTTGGAGTTTAATATTCAATGCTAAGATATCATCATGAAACTCTTTAAAAGTTTAGAATAAATTCCATCATGTTATGTTTCAAGAAAAATAGACCATTTTTAAGAAAGTACACCAATGGACTGGAGAGTCAAAAATGGAGTTAAATAAGTTATTGCTAATGAATCTAGTATTATCTAGAAAACATGATAATTAAGTCTGACTTCTTTTTATGGCATTTGCATCTCTCAGTATACCTGTAGTTTTCTTCTTGAGAATACAGTTTGCTTCTGTGAATTGCCCAGTGAATATCATTAGTGTTACCTGGTGCAGGAATTTATCATATTTGGAGCAGCACCAGAGTGAATGCAGAAGCTGGGATGAAATATAGACTCTCATATACTAAATGGAATATCTTGCTGTAAATGCAGCTATTTAGAAGCTGGCTTTCTGCATCTGGATGCTGTTTATAAATAGATTTTTTACCTGTAAGCTTTCTGGCAGCGTTCCACATGACAGCCTGCATGTCTTTCTCTGCTGTACTGCCAGTTCTTGGATTAATAGTTGGGCTTGATCTTCATTTGTTTCTGTTCAGATGTTTTCACTGAGTGGGTCCTTCAGCCTTATTTCACTTTTCCCCTTGAACCTGTAGAGTTTGTATTTGATCTGAAGCTGGTCTTCTGGTGCAGGCACCTGGGGAGGGATAGGGTAGACACAGCAGTCATGAAGAAATGTAAGATGCAAAAAGACTTCTTGCTACCCAGTAATAGGCAGGAATTAGATGATATTCTGTTAACAGAAAAAAAAAAAAAAAAAGAGGTGGTAATTCTGTTAAAATATCTGAAACCTTCTTCAACACATGCTACAGGAAAAAAAGGAGGCATTATAAATATTCTGGTGGATAAACTTATTTAAATGGTTTATGCGGTAGCAAAATAAAATATATTCAACTTAAATATCAAATATAGAACTGATTACATTTTTATCATACTATATTTTATATGGTTTAGCTTGAAACTCTGACAGTACTTTCACCTAGATCTGGCTGCATTAATTACTTACTCAGTTTTATACAATTCATTCCTAATCTTTCATATACTATGTATTTTAAGGAGGGCAGGGAGACACTTGGGAATGATTATGTCTGCACTTGGTACATGGTCTAAGCTTTTCTTTGTAAATTGTTTTCTACCTCTTGTTACTCCTTGTGATTTCCTTAATAATCTTTCTTTTTGTCTCAAATCTCATTCTGAAAAAAACCCAAACTTAAAACATCTTACACCTGCTGCATACCTTTCTAATGGGATTTTTAAATCAGCTGTTTTAAACCTACGTATTTGTTATCAATTTTTTGAGCTTGCCATTTGCTTTGGTTTTCCACTAACATGATTTCAGCTTTTCTTTTTTGATATGTTTCTTTTCTTTTTACTATTTTTTTTAATCTATCACTACTACTTTCCACATGAAGTTAGGCATAAACTTCAGAAAGCTAAATGTATATTATCTTAATATTTTTAGTTTCTGTGACAGTTCAGAAAGTGACCCTGGGGTTCAATAGCAGCATTCTTTCACTGTCTTTTCCTCATGCTTATTGAATTTAGTATGGAGAGGGGGACTCCTCACATACCTGCTTGTTCTCCTGTGATTGTCCTCTGTACCATTACACTGGCTATCTATAAATCTATCAGCAATGAAACTAATTTAGATTATAGCAGTTCAAACCAAGCAGATTGAAAATATCTTTGATTCCAGCGGTGAAAATTGCTCCTGTATTTTTATGATGCTATTACAGCCCATCTTCCCAGCATGCATCTTTTTTTTTTTTTTTTTTCCCTTACTATGCAAAAAAGTCTTGGCAGTGGATGGGATGTGCTCTGCTGTTTAGTTTGAGTTAGTCAGATTGCTGTGTAGAGGAGTGCATGAGAAATAGAGATACTGTGCTTTCTGTCTCAACCTCTGGTTAGGGAAAATGCCCAGGCACTGCTGCTGCCTTCCAGAGCCAAGCCCTCATGGCAGCCTGAGGTTCCCAGAAGGAGTTTCTGTCTCCATTCTCTCTTTTGCTGTCAGTCCAGCTTTGCCACCAGTTTGTTCACAGCCAAGCAGCTGTGCCAGGCAGCGATGGTTCAGGTTCAGTGCCACCAGGAGTGGAGACAATGCCACTCCAGTCAGAGCATCAGTGACCTGGGTGGTCTTGTTTATTGTTCTAAGCCTACAAAAAAACTTCATAGACACAGACTGTGGATAAACTGGATGATCAAAGAGATATTCAGGGTTCCTAAAGGGTCCTGCATGCAGCAGAAGCTAGACCACAACCTGGGTTGTGGTTAATCTGGAGCAGTGAGTTTTCTGAAAAAATGGAGGACCAAACACACAGGCCATGCTACCATTCCCACAGCTCCTCTGTCAAGAGAGTGCTGGCTATAATGAATCACCCTTCTGCCAGCTTCTGCTCCCTGGATGTTACAGCTGGGTCTGTGGTTACTGAAATTCAAGATACTCTTTATCTCCTGACTTATGGTTATTAATAGATTTCAGTATATGCTAGCAGAATTATTAAGAAATTTCTGCTCGGCATCTGCAAAATAGACTTAGTGCTTGCCAAGACAGTACTTACTCCAAGGACAACTCATGTTATCTTAATCCTGTATTGCAATAAGTAAAAAAACCACCAAAATTGATTTAAAAACTAGTTCCTGTGTCATGTATCAAGTTCAGTTCCAATGTATTATATGCTATCAACCTGTACAGATTATCACCTAATGGGATTTTTTTTAATTCTGAAATGATTCAGAAGCTGTAAAAGAAAGGGCACTCCACAGACCTGTAGTCAGATTGTGCTTTCTTGCCCAGACTTCTCCTTCTTGGTTGCCCTTTCTAGTCTCCTCAGCTCGAGCAGCATGTTTTGTTTACTGTGCTACATGGGACTGAGGGAGCATGGCTGTAGCCAGGCTGGAGGAGACAGGCACACTGAACAAGAGTAAACACTCTGAATTTTGCTGGCTGCTGTTGCCATCCCTGTTCTCCTTGACTAGGGAGCTGCAAACCAACAGCAGTGGGTTAGCAGGAAGCAATCTGGGTCCCACCTGGCATAGCTGGAATTAAAAAAGTTGTGTATGTACTATGTATAGCATGTTACTTGTGTCAGCTTCAATGTGAATTATAGTAGACAGTTACTCCAGCCTTAAGAGCAGGTAATGATCTCATTAGTAGCAGAGCTTCAGCAAGCAGCTGGAGAACAGTGGCAGTCCCACTCCTCTCCTGCCTCCTTTGATGTAACTGGGTTTTCCTGGAGGAAGACCAGCCATATCACATCCCTGCCTTCCTAGAAGCCAGTGTAAACATCCAGTGGGAATCCGTAACATTTCTTTGGTATTAGGTGGCTACACCACCCTTCCTGTAGCCTGCTGTATGCCCTCTGTTCGTATTACCAATTCCCTTACATGTCTCTTTCAAGTGACAGCTGTAAATAAGCACAAGTCTCTGGCAGCCAGAGCTCACTTGGAATTAAATTCAGGGATAGGGAGCTGTCAGCTAACTGACTTCTGTGGCAGCATAGCTGTCATTTGAATGAATTACAGACCACAGTACCCATTTGTGTGGGCCTGTGAGCAAGAGAGGTGGAACAAATTGGGGTAAATGGCTGAAATTTAATACAGGCTTCTGCAAGTTTTTCAAAAGCCATGCAGCCATCTTCATTGTGATTATTTTGTGTGGTTAACAGCATTTCCATGTAAACTGCAATAATCTTCTGTTGAAAGGTCTCTTTAGTATGAAAAACAAAATTTAAATTGATTATGCAATTAGCTGAGACTTATTTTGCTCTGTTCTGTCAAAAACTAAAATATCTGGGTCGAAGTTTCTCAGCACTTTGCCTGTGTACGATTTCCACCCTGGGATCGGCAGCTTCTCTTCAGACGCCGAGGAGCAAACACCCCCCTCCCTTCCACACTGCTTGTAGAGAGCAGTGCCCCATGCTGATGATGCCAGGCAGATTTAATTGTGCATGCTCAAAGAGAAAAATGACATCCACGCTTGGGTGAGTGCTCTCTGTGGCAAGCTGACAAATCCCCCAGCTGTCAACTAACCTCAAAGGCAAGTGTACGTGGCTCTAGCTTATGTCTGCTTGCTTTCTGCCCATAGGCATTTAGAAGCTGAAACTCATACTGGCTGTAACACATTCAAACTGCTACTGAAAGAAATGTATGGTCTGTTTTATGTGTTTCAATCTCTAAGGGTGATCCACACAATTAAGGTTTATTTTTCAGACAGACTGTAAGCAGGTAAAGGCAGCACCTTTTGCATACAGGGCAAGTGAAAGTGCAAAACATTTACAGCTATGGATCTGGCTGAGTTGCTGATTGCTTAGAGCAAGTAATTTCTTCCTTGGGCTTAGATGGATTATATTTATATTTTTATATATTTATTGGGGTCTGCCAGAGAACTACATGCATACAAAATGGCTTTACTTGAGTGCCAATATATATGGGCAAATGCAAAGAGGCATGTGTTGCTAATGCAGTACTGGAGTCATTTTGGCAGGAGCTTTGCTACTTGTGGTGCACTGCAGGCTGTCCATCTAAACCCATCATTACCTGGCACCCACACTCTGGTGTGATAACCAGAACAATCTGTGAATGGGCAAAGAGCCATCCTAACAGATGGCTTTGACTGTAGGTAACCAGGAAACCATGCATATACATTAAACATGGGTTCAGAGAGCGTGGGTGTTATCTAGGAATATCAAAACAGCTGTGGGCTTTGAGCTCCTCCATATACTGTTGAGAACATATGTCATACCCATCAGACACCATGGAGGGTGGGCTAGAGCCAGTTCCCACAGTTCTGATGAACTTTGTAGGGATTGCTTGGTTGGCCTTGGCCTCAGCTACAGAAGAATCTCATGTTTTGCAATGAACTTCAGAATAGTATTAAAAAGACAAAGCATGAAGCTTAAGGATGCAGTTCATACAATCATAGAATGGCTCGAGGGGGAAGGGACCTTAAAGATCACCCAGTTCCAGCCACCTCCCCCTAGACCAGGTTGTTCAGAGCCCCATCTGACCTGGCCTTGAACACTGGCAGGGATGGGTCATCCACAGCATCTCTGGGCAACCTGTCCCACCATCACAGTAAAGAATTTTTTCCTGATATCTAATACAGTGTCTACTATTTCAGTTTGAAAGTAGTCCTGTGACTTTGTGCCCTTTCAAGAAGTCTCTCCATCTTTCTCATATGCTCCTCTCAGGTACTGGAATGACACAATTAGATCACTCCAATGCCTTCTCTTTACCAGGCTGAACAATCGCAGCTCTCGGCCTTTCCTCACAGCAGAGGTGCTCCAGCCCTCTGATCATTTTGGTGGCCTCCTCTGGACTCACTCCAACAGGTCCCTGTCCTTCCTGTGCTGGGACCCCAGAGCTGATGGAGCACTGCAGGTGAGGTCTCACCAGAGCAGAGCAGAGCAGAGGGGCAGAATCCCCTGCCTCACCCTGCTGGCCACGCTGAGTTTGGTGCAGCCCAGCACAGGGTTGGCTTTCTGGGCTGCAAGTTGACACTGCCAGGCCAACCTCTCATCTTCCAGCACCCCAAAGTCCTTCCCATCAGGGCTGCTCTCAGTCTGTTCATTCCCCCAGCCTGGATTGATGCCAGGGGTTGCCCTGACCCAGGTGCAGCAATTAATTTACATGCCCATCTCAAGCACTGTGTCACCCAAATTTTAAGTGATGGAGAGGGCTATCCAACCTACCTGGCACAATTGTTCTAATCTGACACTGATAAATGCTATTGATATGTGCAGGAAAATTTCAATATGTTTATATTTGAGTGCACTAGAGTCTTAGAACAGGATTTTAAAATATAAAAAAGTAACAGGAAATGCCAAATATCTCTTGTCAACTCAGGATTTAGTTTGTCAAGTACCTCGAGTACTGAGCAGCCACTACTATTCTTTTTTGTAACAACCTGATATTAAAGCACTCAACTAAAAAGTGGGAATTCCAAGGTTCTTGGCCTCTTCAGTGTACTGAACTGCAGATCCTGACCTCATGAGTCAAGATAAGTGGTTCTCACTATGCTCTGAAGCTGAAGCATAGCACAGTTCACCATTGTAAGGCCACAGAGAACACAAAGAAGCGGGGACTCCAGGAACTCCTCATCACCAGTTATTTTCACAGTGATTTTTAGTGCTTCTGCATTTACAGAAGGGGGCATGTGGACAATGTCTCTTTTAGTGTCCAAAATTAGAATGTATCTAAAACCAAATGAAACAAGAGGGTTTGTATTGGTTTTGCATGGGTTTTAGTAGCAGGGGCACCACAACAATGGCTCCTGTGAGAAGCTGCTGGAAGCTCCCACCATGTCCAGCAGAGCCAGTGACTGATGGCTCTGGAGATGGACATGCTGCTGGCCAGGACTGGGCTAATGAGAGAGGTTGGTAACACCTCTGTGATGGCAGATTTAAGAAGGAAATCAAAACAAAGTCACAGGGTATTGCTTCTGATCAGAGAAGAGGAGGAGGTGAGAACATGTGAGGGAAACAACATGGACACACCAAGGTCAGTGGAGAAGGAGGGGCAGGAGGTGCTCCAGGTGCCAGAGCTGAGATTCCTCTGCAGGCCGTAGTGCAGCCCATGGTGAAGCAGCTGTGCCCCTGCAGCCCATGGGGATCCACAGGGAGTGCAGAGATCCACCCACAGACCGTGGGGATCCACAGGGAGTGCAGAGATCCACCCACAGTCCCTGGGGATCCACAGGGAGTGCAGAGATCCACTCACAGACCGTGGGGATCCACAGGGAGTGCAGAGATCCACCCACAGCCCCTGGGGATCCACAGGGAGTGCAGA
>VZRX01014581.1:188783-216553 GCA_013398075.1 Notiomystis cincta
GAGAAGTTCCCACAGAAGTGTCTCCCGTGGGAGGGACCCCACGGCCTCACAGGGGATGGACTCCTCTCCCAGAGCAGAGGAAGAAAACCTCAGTGATGGACTGACCAAACCCCCCTGCCCCGTCTGCCTGCGCTGTCGGTGGGAAGGAGGGAGGCGCTGGGGCGAGAAGGTGGGGTTTTTACCTATTATTAAAGGGCTTATTTTACTTCTCATTATCCTCCTCTGATTGTGTTAGTAACAAATTCAGTTTGCAATGTAAGTTGAGCCTGCTCTGCCCTTGAAGTGCTTCTCTCAGTCCTTATCTCACTCATAAAATATTTGTTAATTTTTTTCCCTTTTCCCTCCTCTGCCCAGCTGTGGCAGGGGAGGGTGAGCAAGAGACTCTTGTGGGTGCCTGACGTTGGGCCAGTGTCAAACCACAACAGGGCTATATTCCCATCACCTAGCTGCACCTCAAATGCACTGTGTCTTCTGTGTCCCATTTTCTGGCTGTGAGTTTTCTCAAGCATGTACTCAATGGAAATTTTAGCCTAATTGGAATTTAAGCTGCCTGAAAATAGCCCGAAGGCAGCACCAACAGAATTTAGGGGAAACTGTCTGGCTTCAGTGAATCTGTGCAAATACACACAGCCCTGGAACTCTTCTGCTGATGTGAGGAGCTGGGTAGGATGCAGAAATGCTGCAGGAGTCCCTTTCTGCTGCCTGAGCACGGGAAGAGAGTGTGGCAGGATGGGCAAACATATGTCTGGGAATGTGTTGCTCTGTGCTGGCAACACAGAGCTTCAGAGGATATTACGTGCGTGGGAGTGAAAGAGTGTGCCCTATTCATGCTTCAAAATTGTCAGTGTGAAATATTGTGATTATCATTTTAGATTTGACGTGTATAACTCTGCGTTCTTAAGGTAGTTTGAATTTAACCTAAATTACTCTTCCCTTAACTGTCTGGTAAGAATGAAATTCAGCTGTCATAGATAAGAGTAATGATATTTATTAATAGAATTATAATAGAACATAAATGGGCAGAGTACATCAGGACAGGAGATCACAGTCCTTAAGGGATTCATTTATCCTTGACTTCTATGAGCCTTTGTTATGGTAATGATAGATACATATTCCCCAAATCCTTTTGGTCTTTCTATGCCTTACCCTTTGATTTCTTTATTAAACTGTCTTCCTGTGTCACTACATGTTCTTTTTAATTCAGATCAGGTTTTGCAACTTGCATCATACTTTACTTTTTTTATTTTTTACCAAATTGGTTTATTGAGTTCTTTAGCAGCTTATGTGCTTTCCCCTCATTGCTGCACCTCCTGCCAGTGCTGCTAGAAGGGCCTGTGAGTGAGCTGCCACCAGCCAGATTCTGATTGCCTTTGGAAAACCTGCACATGGGTTTCCTTTGTTCCTACAACAGTCAAGGCAACCAACCTAATTAATCACTCCAAACCTTCATTAATAAACATAATTGTGGTCATCTGGGGTAAACATGATGTTTTCTGGACTACTGAATGCTTTATCTAAACATGTGATTTGGTTTTTTAGACATTTACATAAACATGGCAATTTATGGTGGCCCTGGGTGCTGTGACTTTGCTGATGCTGAAAATCCTTTGCATTTCCAAAGTCAAGATGTATGTTTAGGTGGATTGTCATGGGCATGGGTGGTTAGCAAACAGTTAGTAAACACTGACCACCATGATACAAGTCGATTGCACCGTCCTTATCAGCACTAAACTGAAAAGCTGCTTATAGGTAGTAATGTCTTTAACACATGATATTAATAGAATATCTATAATATTTTATAGATATTATATTAATATCTGTAAGACTATTAGAAAGCTATAAGAAAAGCTATGATGTACAGGGCATTTTTATGAGCCTATTTTAACATAAAAGGGAAGGGGGTTTGGTTTGGTTTTCTTTTTTTTCTGAAACAAAATATACTACTGTAGGATGTAGCTAGTTCCTTGTACTTTGTTCAGAATAGGTATGTCTTGTAACATCATGTACTCTTTCTTGGGACTAGATATATAGGAAACATCAGCAGCATAATTTTTCTCATGTGCTAGGCTCTGAACTCAGATACAATTAAATATTCATCAGGATAGGTACCCTGACTCTAGCTGTACTTGTAGCAGCTATGAAAGATTAATTCAGTGTTATGTTTCTGTTTAATGGAAGAGGGAAAATGAGCATTTCTGCTGAAAATTCAGGTTTCAAGTTTAGAAATTATGCTCCTTACTATGCCTTTTAAGGAGCCCATAAGATAAATTATCTATATAGAATTATATTTTTTAATGAAATCTTTCTCTTTCGAGAGACCTGTCCCAGCACCTTCCTTTGGGTGTACTTTGCTTTCTTTACCTTGTCATTTCAAAATACACTGTTTCTTAACTGAATGTGCAGCAAATAACTTGCACCCTAAAACTAAGAACATTGCATAACAGAAGGGTGAAGTTCCTGTTGTATGTTATAAATTTGATTTGGATTTTCTGTTTTGTCGATACTAAGATCTTAAATTGTATTTTTACCTGAGGAAGAAATAGTTTCTTTGAGGCAATTTCTAGTAGAATTCATTTATACAGCAATATTCCAAAAGAGAGAGGTTAAAGCACCAACACAGAAATTCCAATTTCTGTCCCTTGCAGGTCCTTTCTTTCTATTTTTTCCCCCTACATTTTCCTCTTACGAAATGTACCTACATTGTCAACAAAGTTTGGCCTGAAAACCAGTGTGGAATCTGGAGGGTAAATTCAATCAGAAAGTTTGAAGTCCTAGTCGTTGCAAAGCCAATATGAATAACAGATGATATTAAGAGGGCACAGTAGATGGTACCTGTTCCAACAATTGCTGTAAATGTGATGTCATTGATTCTGTTTTTTTCCCCTCTGTATTTTAAAGAGCACATTGATTTAGAAAATGTCTTTGGCTTATAACCATTAGCATTAGAAGGATAGAAAAAAGTGCAAAAAGATTTGGGGATGGCATGAAATGAAAGCCACTATATCTATTTTATTAGCAAACTAGGGATTTGCTAATAAAAAAGATAATTTTATTTTTAATTATGGTTGTGCTGAAATTATCACACACTATATTGTATAAATAGGGTTCTTTTCTGAATTTCATTAATAGATTTTTCTCCAGCTACACTCTAGAAATTTAGAAAGGAAATCGTGACCAGACCTACACTCTTAGAACACAGCAGGATCAGGATCATATCTTTAAATAGATTTCCTGGACCTCCTTAGGAAGGAGAAGGAATGAGCAGGGCCTCAGTTCCAGCACACCCTTTGCTTGGTGTTCAGCTTGGCTAAAAGAAGTGTCACCTGTAATGTGTTTTCAGTCCTTGCATGACAGTCAATGGCAGTTGCCTGTGGAAGGATGGAAGGACAGAAGAGCTGAAAGTCAATAATCCTTTCTATTTTGAAACAATAATTAGCTCTCACACAGCTGTGCTGCCAGTGAGCTGGCTGCTGCAGTGGACTTTTAGTACAGTGATCAGCTGTAAAAAGCTGGATTACATAAAAAGAAGCTAAGAAACAAAGAATTCTGACAAAGGAATTTGGACAAACGTGAAGTAAGTAAAAGTGTCCATTATTATTTATTGTAGTGGATGAGACACTCTATAGACAGAAAAGAGCAGCTTCACATTCATAAGCCTTGGTCCTCATGGGGGACTTCAATGTCCACAACATCTGTTGGAGGGACAGCACAGCAGGGCAAATGTGTTCCTGGAATACACTGAGGATAACTTCCTTCTCCAGGTGCTGGAGAAGCCATTGGGAAGATGCTCTATGCTGGACCTTGTTCACACCAACAGGGAGGGGCTGGTGGGGGAAGTGAAGATTAAGGGTAGCCTGGCTGCAGTGACCATGAAATGATGGAGTTCAAGAGCCCTAGGGCAGGGAGGAGAGTGAACAGCAAGGTCTGCCCTGGGCTTGAGGAGAGCAGACTTTGGTCTCTTTAGGGAACTGCTTGGTGGAGTGCAGTGGGATAGAGCCCTGGAAGGAAGAGGGCCCAATGGACATAGTTAATATTCAAGGATCACCTCTCCCAAACATGCATTCCAATAAAGAGGAAGCCAACACAAGTGGCCGTGTCAGCGGGTTGGAATTAGATCTTTAAGGTCCCTTCCAACCAAACCATTTTATGAGTCTGTGATTCTGTTTTGTAGCACTAAGAAAAGGAAGTTCATCTGGTGTTCTGTTGACTGAGCCAACAGAAATTGCAGTGCTGAAGTTGATACCCTGTTGATTTGGAATGGGCTTATTTTATTTCATTTAATAATTTTTTATAGTAAACAGAGCTTCGTTACTTGACTCCTAAAGAGAGAGCTCCTTTTGGGATATACACAATAACTGAAGACATTCAATGATGCTAATTGGTGTTGAATTAAATCACCCAGTCATGCTAATGTGCAATATAAGGTACAATTTGTGTTTCAAGGGCATAAAGGTAGCCAAGGAAGTTTGCCAAAAATAAAAAATATTTATAAAAAGCAGATTTTGTCTAATTACAGGTCGCTTGAAATTAGTACCTTTTGTATATGAAAGTGTATTTGCATTTTGCATACAGATACATTTCTCTGTGTTTATGCTTTCTGTGCCTTTTGTGGGTTTTTTTGCATGTTCATGTTCTTTATGACCACCTTTGCTACCCATACAAAACATTTTTCTGTCCATATGTTATAGGTAGTTGTCCAGTCCCACTTATACAGTTTTTCAGCATACCAGTGATAATGCAGAATAATTCACCCAAATACCATTCCTGGAATTTCTGGTTTGGGTAGTTTGCCAGCTCAGCCAAAATACAGAGTTTCAGAAAGTTTCACCTTTTCCATTTCAGGATTATAATGATGAAATTCGCCAGGAGCAGCTGAGGGAACTTTCATATTTGAACGGGTCTGAGGATTCATCACGTGGCCGGGGCATTCGAGGAAGAGGGATCCGTGTGCCACCTGCAGCTCCTTCAAGGTGTGGTAACCTGAATTATTATGTCAATAGCTTTACAAAGTGTAAGCAATAGTAAAAAGCTCCATAGTTTAAAGAAAAAAAAGACAATTACATACATACCCTGGTCAGCAAACTAAAATATTTGTCTTCTGATAAGCTGTGTGGTCTATATTGTTCCAGGTTTTCTGATCTACAGTTCACAGAGTATAGTGGGTGGTATACAAGTAATAAACAACACATGAAAGGACAGAAAATTATGAAGGCAGGAAAAGGATATTTCTAAGAAACAATACTTTTATGCTAATATTAAGCCAGTGTGGTCAGTAGCATAAAATCTTTGGTCAAAATAATAGTGTAGTCAAAAAAGGCCATATAGTCTAGGTGGAACTTCATTTGCCAAATAATTACTTTTTATACATATTACAGCTATACTGTGTATATATACAAATATATACTTACATATATGAACTGCATTTTATGTTATTTGTTAATGGGTTATCAGTTTTAAGTGAATTTGATTGGCTAAAAATCATTGGAGTGTGTTTCCTGAATTCTTCCAAGTATTTTTTTATATCTAAATAACACATATCTCTGCTTGTTATTAAGGCCAGTGTAAAATCTTAGAATGTTTTCTCATTCTGTGAACCCTTAAGAACTTGATTGCCTCAGGCATCTATGTTACCTAGCTACTTCTAGTTTTCTCTCCATAGAGGTCATTTCAAGATGAGTCCTAAAAAATGGACTCTTATTTTGGAGGAAATAGGATATGGGGGTACTTTATGTTATGCTGACCAAGGAGTTCTTCAGTAATTGAATGGGCTGATCTTTCCTATAACCTCTGAGACTTTTTCCCTGAAGGTGTCTATCATGTTTGCCATCAGTTTTTCCTGCACAAGCTTTTTAATAGGTAGTGTGATGCACTTACATAGAATTTTGTTGCAGCTGGCATTCATGACCATCTTCTACTCAAAGAGTCTCTGGGCCAAGTCTTCCTTATGTCCAAGATCTCTGAAGAGCTTTACTTAATAATGATGTTCAGAATGTTACTGCAACAAACTGGCAGCTTTTAAATTGGGTTCAAATCATACTAGGTGCAGTGCTGGCCCATAATTCCTGCAAAATGCCCAAATGATTGAATCAGTTGCACAGATCCTATGATCTTGGATGCTTTCCATATTTTCCAATCAAAAATCCCAGGAGAATATTAAAAAAAAGAAAATTGCGACTGAAGCATTTTAAGCTAAATAATTATGGTAATAATTTATGCTAATAGCATAATTATATTTATGGTAATGTGGTTGGTCCCCTTGAGGGAAAGATGCTGTCCAGAGGGACCTTGGCAGGTCTCAGAAGTGGGCCTGTGTGTGAAGTTGAACAAGGCCAAGTGCAAGGTCTGCACCTGGGGAATCCCCAGCGTCAGCACAGAGAGTGGGCAGTGCAGGCATTGAGAGCGGCCCCGTGTGCTCACAGCCCAGAAGGCCGAGCATGACCTGGGCTGCACCAGCAGCGTGGCCAGGAGGTCAGTGGAGGGGATTCTGCCCCTCTGCTCCTCTCTGGAGAGACCTCACCTCCACTGCTGCATCCAGCTCTGGGTTCCCAGAACAAGAAAGGCGTGGACATGTTGAAGCAGGTCCAGAGGAGGGCCACAAAAATGGTCAGAGGTCTGGAGCACCTCTCCTTATGAAGTCGGGCTGAGAGAGCTGGGTTGATCAGCCTGGAGAAGAGAAGGCCCTGAGGATACCTCAGTGCAGCCATTCCATATATAAAGAGGGCTTGTAAGAAAGAGAGAGACTTTTTACCAGTCTTAAACTAAAAGAGGCTGGACATACGGAAGAAACACTGGGAACAGTTGTGGATGCCCCATCACTGGAAGTGTTCAATATCAAGTTGGATAGATCTTTAACAATTTCTAGTGAAAGATGTCTCTGCCCAAGACATGGGGTTTTGACTAGAGGATCTCTGAAGATGCCTTCTAACACAAACCATTCAGTGATTCTGGAAGTCTAAAATCAGCTACCAAAATGTGTAGTAAAGTAACGAACATCACAAGCTAATGCAGTGGGTTTGGCTGTCTCAGCAGGGAACAAACCACAGTTCCTACTGCTACAGCAGAACTGAGTTCCATTCACAACTGTGGATCTGGGTGCCTTGAATGGTTGTTCTACCTGGCATTCACAGCCTTCCAAATAGACAGCGCGTCCAGGAGCATGCTGCTCTGAAACAAAATTCACAGACTGCTACCCTGATATATCCCCCTTCTGTTTTGTCATATGGTATAGTTACAAGTCTTTTTATAATGTTACAGCTTCTTCTAACTTAACTAGTTAGTACAGGAGATGTTGCATTAATAGCCAGGATGATGCTAAACCTCTTTCCATGCTTGTCTATATGCTCTATTCTCTCTGTGCTGTGGGGGAAAGTAGAATCCCACACTACCAGTCCTTTGTGCTGAACTAAATTAGACAGGAAGAAAAATTATTCCTCTCCTTTTACATTCTTCCTGTATTTTGCCTTGCAAGTTTCTGCTGTCCTGCAATATCTTCTGCCAATCCATTTCTCCCACCCACCAATAAACATGAAAATGAGAGTGATGACTGCTCTTGTAAAATAGTTTGAGAGCAACAAAAGATGTTCCTCATTTTCTTCATCTTCTAGAACTTCTTTGGAGTAATCCTGCAACCCTGTGAATGACAATGATTCAGAATTTTATTAGTACAAGCAACAGGAGGATCAGGTGTGAAAAGCACCGAATGGTTTAAAAATAATGCTTTTCCATAATATGACATATTCTGCCTGAGATATTGCCTAAAAGTGCTCGACACTGTAGCTGCCAAAACCCCATAGTTACACGATGCTTTGGACAGTACTAAAACCGCCTCTAAAACGGGGCAGCACATGCACGTCTTCCCTCGTCGTGCCCGCCGGAGTGACGGTTCCTCTTTGCTCCCACAGGGGTCGTGGCGGTGCCGTCCCTCCGCCGCTGCCCGNAGGACTACGTAAGTAAACGCCTTCGCTGCCATCCTGTGAGCCAGAGCTGTGGTGCGCTTCCAGGCCGGGCTGATAACTCCTGTGTCTCTAACGCTTTCCCCGCAGGTGGACCACAGGCGGGGTGAGGCGGTGTCGGCAGGCCTGTGCTGGGTGGGCTGGGCTCGCAGATTTCTTCACAGCTCAGTTTTGGGTATGAGAGATCATACCCGAAACTTGGGGTGTCACAAAAGGGAAATACAGATAGCCTAAAATTCGTATTTTATACTTAAAGTCATTTTTTTACTGTAACCAAGTTCCTAAGAATAACAGCTCATATCTTTCGTGAGAAAATGTGGAGGGGCGTGTTGTTGTTCCAAATCCTGTTTATTATGTGTTTGTATTCAACAGTGTGTTACAGAACGTAACCACTAGAAATTCAGGTAGTTTTCATGAAAGCTGATACAATGATGCATCTTTAGCCAGGAGCAGGACTAACTAACGGTCACCTTTTCTTACGAGGTGTTAAAAATAATTGTGCTGTACACATCAAAGCTTTCAAGTCACCCTCATTAATGTTTCTTCCTGGAACTATCACCATAACAACAGATATCCAAATAGAGAAGAAAGTGCTATCAAATATGATGTCTGAATTTTTCCAGCTATGGCAAGTCCAAGATAAGATCAACATCTGATCTATTCCCTAATCCTACCACCAGGGAAAGATGCACTTTTATCCAATTAATAGTCTTCCTAGAACAGAAGAAAGGAAAATGAAACAGAAATTAATCTTTGTTTTTACAGCTTCACTCAACCATGTGTATTTGTAACATAGTGACTAGATCATGGTCACTTCAAATCAGGGATGCACGTTCAGTTAATTCTAAGAATCACAACTGAGCAACAGCAGCAAAAACAGAGGGGGAAAATGCCACTCCTGTATTATTTACCTCAGCAGAGTTTCCATTATTAAATGAGCCAAAAGTCCTGCTAAGAAATGGAATTTCAAAAGTATACACTTCCTTGACAGATGGTACAATATTGTCTGTTAGTATAAAAAATATATGAGACCTTCCTTCCTGTGCAGATACAGAACCCTTGTAATGTAAGATTAAGATTATAATTGAAGTAATTTTTTTTTCATTTACCATACTAGTAAATGTCCTAGGGTATTAAAACAACTTGTAGGGAGCATTTCTTGCACTTTTTCTGGGTGGTAAATGTATGGAAAGCAGGAGGAGAAATTGAGACAGCTGGATTATCAAGGTTAGGAAGGCATTCAGCCAGTTCCACATATTTTTGAAATGCCTGCACTCTCAGGAGCACAAAATATATACACAATTAAAAGAGTCCATTTAATTTGTGATACATTAGTCCAATAAAAACAAACATATGTGTTTGTGGGATTTTTTTCCCCTTCTTAGATAGCAGCAAAAAACTGTGCTGCCTTATAAGTCAAAATTCACATGTTTTGGACATCCTTCCATTCTCCTGTGTCCTTTCAACATCTGTATTCCACTGCTAGGAATATATGAGATTGCTATCATGCACCAGTTTGCAATGAAAATTTCTTGTCGTTGTACAAGAGTTTGTAAGTTCAGTCCAAAACATTCTGGTATCTTACAGACTGAGATAATAACTGGAACTCTGATGCTGTGCTGGTGGGAGGAAAAGTTCACTGTCACATATCTACATATGGTATTGTAAATGATGTTTTAGGGAAAATGTTTTCATTTTTGCAGAAAGTAACCAAGACAGTTTTTCTTCCCAAATAAACCATATAATAAATCACACATCTGACTGGATACTAAGACCATGTGGATGGATCTATTTGTTGACCTGCAGCAAATGTAATGTGTAATTGTTCTTTTACCCTTAATCCTACAGATTGGAAAACTAATTAATAGTGAATAATTTATCCAATTTACTTTTTTTTTTCTGCTTCTAAGCAACCCACAAGTATATTAGAATTTCCTTATGAGTTTATATTTTTCATTTTTGATTACAGTATTTCACACTTGTTTTTTTCCTACTATATGCAAGCACCATTGGTTTGATTAGTGGTACATATGAATGCACTGTCATTGATTGTGAGTATCCATATTCTTTATTTTTTCTTTGCTCTAATGAAATATAATCACTTAAATGTTGATCTGAAAGTGAATTCAAGAAATAGATTCAAATGGCTACAGCAGATTTTTTAAAAATGTTTAGCCAGCATTTCCTGAAAAAAAATCTTTAGCCATTTGCTGAGCACTACTAATTAGAGATTGTATTGACTGTTTGACCTTGAAACATCTAACTGTTTAAATTGGTTTGGATAAGCATTTAAAAGTTTGGATTTTCCAATATATAAATATTTTGAGGTTTCCTGATGGCCTTTCTGAGAATCCATAAAAGCAGACATCTGAAGGTTTCTCAAGAAAAGTAAAGTCCTGTCATTTTGGTGAATATATTCATATGCAACATTTTGAATGTCAGGCCTAGCCAGAGGGAAAAACATTTGGAACAGCTTCCAGAAAAGAAGAGGGCTGGAGCAGGAAAGGAGGAGTGACTCACCTCTCACCTTATTTTCTAGTTGCCTTTGAAACTTGCTTTATACTGAGAGTAGCCTAGATAGTATCTTAGAGGAACTTCTTGCCCACAGGAAGAGGAGGTACTGACATGAGAAAAGGCAAAGGGAGACCATGTGAACCATCTTCATTTTAAAAGCAGTTTAAAGTGGTGTGAATTTTAAATTTTAAAAGGGTGTGAATTTGGATGGAGAGTAACTGGCAGCTGCCGTGCAGCTTCTGAGACCAAGAGGGATGGTCCTGGGTTTGTGACCTGGTGCTGTGTTTTAACCCCAGCCAAAAACTAAGCCACACACAGGTGCTCACTTCCCTGGTGGGATCAGGGAGAGATTCAGAAGTGTAAAAGTGAGGAAACCCATGGGTGTTGAGACAAGATAATTGTAGTGGGTTGGCTGGATGCCAGGCACCCACAAAAGCCTCTCTACCAGTCCCCTCCACAACTGGACAAGAGAGAAAATATAATGAAAGGTTTATGGGTTGAGATAAAAACTGGTAGAGAAATCACTCAACAAATACTGTCAAGGGCAAGATTCAGACTCAATTTGGGAAAGTTAATTGAATTCAGAGCAGGATAATGAGAAGCAAAATAAGACCTTAAAACACTTTTAGGGATGGGGCAGCTTGACTGAGCAAGGCCAGTGTTCAGCATAGTATATTTTGATCTGAGCACCCAGACTTTTCCACTCAGGATTAAAGCTAAGTATTCGAAGGGTGCTCAATCCAAATCTAGGCCAAAATTACTGTTGCTTTCTGGTCCTGTTTTAGAGGGCATATGACTCTGGATCTGTGTTTTTCCTTCTGAATCAGAATCTAGTAATGAACTGTCCCGTTATATTTTTCTTTACATTTTTTAGAAGTTATGGTGAGCCTTGCTAAGAGGTCTAATGTGAGTTTTATCACTTGTTCTCTTACACCAGATGGAAGAATTACCAAAAGAGAATACATTTGGGACTAAAATACACATTGCTTTTATATTTTACCTCCACTTGCATTTTTACTCTTGGGTAAAAAAAATAAGTTTTGCACAAAAAGCCACTCATCATAATATGAATACTTAGATGAGCTTCTTGCTTTTACAAACAAATGTATAATGTGTTTGCAAGAAATAGGCCAGTCTGTCAAGACACTGTGAAGCTGGTACAGCTCCTAGGTCTAGGACAGATTAAAGAGCAATTTTAAATGCAAATATTCTCTCTCACCTCTCATTTCACTGATCAAACCAGCCAAATGCCGATTCGTGTTATCTTCTGGAATAAGTGGAGAGCAATGCTTTTACAAAGTCCTGGAAAGGAATCACACAATAAGATAGACTGTGCTTTTAATGTCATGCTGTTCTTCCTCTCATTTCAAATTATTTAATATGAAAGCAAACACCCAGTTCAGCTGTTTATTCTAAGATCAATGGTTATTTACATTTTTTCAGTAGTTTTCAAACAAACTGAAACAGCTATGCTCATGCTTATTCAGTGCCAACTTAGACCATGAAAAGACCAACAGCAAGAGGCGTTCTGTCCCTCTTTAAGATTTTAAAAAGAATAATCAACATTTACAAGTGCCTGGAATCCACAAAACTGCAGTCATCGGAGGCTTTGCTTAATAATTTAAATGGGAATTCTTCGTGCTTTTAAATCTATTCTGTCTGCCATTCCTGGATGTAGATGGAAACTGTATATAAAGACCTAAACTTCCTATTTCATGGCATGTTAGTTCCTGTGCTACTGCTTTAATAAATATGTCAAAGTGAGCAATTGATACTTTTGAAGCCCATTCCTATAATCAGAGTAGGACATTGTCAGGGACAGTGAGACCTGGACAACTAAGAAGACTTTTAAGGTTGTTCCAAACCTTAAAATAGTGAAATATATTGGATATAATAACAGGTTACAGGGATTACTTTCTTTTTATTTTTCTTTTTTTTTTTTTTTCCTAAACTGGTATTTCCAAGTTTTAAGATATAGCTCTTATCTATTTCTGTGCCTTTTCTGGGTGAGAAAAAAAATCAATGAAGAATGTACTGAGACTAAAGATCATTTGAATAAAGCTGGAATTATAGACATGGGAATCTGCATGGCTGAACAACATATTGATTAAATATGATTGATTACCTATTTATGCCCAAGGCACTTAGAAAAAGAGCTAAGCTCTATTCAGCTTGTATCTGCTGTGACTTGAAAAATCAAATTTTCTTTTTAGTACAATAGCAATAAACAGGATAATGTTTATATTATCTGAAAGGCCCTATTGAGCTTTAGAAGGATGCTTTGAATGGCAGCCTGATGAAAGTATAGTGGATTTATTCAGATTTTGGAGAATATTGTCCATGAAAAGTATAAATATATTTATTGCAAAAAAATCCAGCAACGTAAATACAGAGTTAAAGTAAGGGCAAGTTTTTAATGTTTTTCTAAGAGCAGAATCCACAGTCAGCACTAAATCTTCTGTGTTTGGGAATCTGCAGTTCTACTTTTTTTTGCTTACCTGTGCAAACTGAAGTTTGTATCTTATTCTTAAAGATCTGAGTCTGAATAAATAAGGCTTGTCTCATGAAACCAGAAGAACTGTCCTGAGAGCAGTGCAGCAATAAAAGTGAACACTGCTTTCAGACTCATCACTGCTATGCATTTCTCCCATATTGACAATGTGATCTAAATCAGACTTTATTATATTATTTTCTTGATTTGAATTGATTTGTTTTGATTTGATTGTCATAATCATAGTTATTTAACTGACTAAACTTCACTAATAAAATGCACAAAACTCTTACATCTACTTATTAATGTTGCAGAAATATTTTTTGTGGAGGATCAGTTCTTTTGTCATCCTCTTCATGCTGTCCTTACTTGGCAGAAATAATTCTTTCCTTGACATTAGTTACGCAGTTTTAATATGCAAATAATTTTCTGTGCTAGACAGAGTGTAAAAGAAAATGCTGATGCAGCTGTACATGTTTTAGTATTATAAATGATGTTAATACAAATACAATGTAATAAATATTTATATTTGTTATATAGAGATCTAAGTGAAGGGCATCTCTAAATTGATGATCCAGCCTGCATATGGTCCTTAAATATTCATAGTGTATGTGGTTGTATTCCTAAGATCCTACATAAAAAATATATGCAGTCTTATCCACAGAGCCAAATTTGTCTGCATCATGCAATGCACCATTTGATCACTGAGCAGTGTGATTGTTCAGGAGCCTGTTACCAAAAATACATGTCTGCTGTCACTTAGCTCAGTCACAACTTGTCACTCAGTTATTTATCTGATGGAGAACTGTCTGCATTGGTACAAAGTAACTTTACAGGCGTTTGCAGGCTAAACATTATCAGTTGATTGTATCTCCACACGTGTTATCCTTTTCCAACAGACTGCAATGCAAAAAATAGTTTTTGTTGTTTGTTTTTTTTTTTAACAAACTCATACAAACTTAAAGAATTGCTCTTCAAGACTTGGGACAAGTCCAATTTAATTAGAATTATTGAGAGTTCAGTTACAGTGTGAATTCAGCTCAGATAGAAGGAAGCCTTGGGTTTTTTTCTTTCAATTCTCAAACTTTCTTAACCAGATTTAGTCCACTGAGGTACTAAAAAGCGAAACAGTTTTGGACTTCAAGGTTCATCAGTTTCTGGGGAGACAGACACATCTGCACTCAGTAAGTGCAGAGACTTCAGCAGAGCCATATGACTGAAGAAGCCTTGAGCTCTGTTTTTTGGGAAGGGCTCTGGAGAGTAAGACACCTTGGCACTTAACATTATCAGACCAACATTGCCTTCAGCATGCTGGCTGTACTTGTGCTTTTCAGTCTAGCCTTTGGTGAATTCAGATTAGTGACTTTTTATTAATATAAAAATTTATATACAGAGTGCTCTTCATATCAACAGATTCCATGTACAGATGACAGAGAACTTCTAGTTTGTGTATTATTTGTTAAGAATTTTCATTGTAGCTAAAATTTGAGCTTGATTAATGTAGTAAAACACACAGTTTAGGAATGGTTTCATATTAATTGAAAACTTAGATGGTTTGTTCCAAAATAGTTTTTGAGCTTTACTGGAATTTTAGGGTGATGTATTTAAAAACCACTTCCTATTGCCAGAATCTTTCATCAGAGTTCATCTGTTTTTCTCTTGGTACATTTGTGATATTGTCACCTTGCAAAAATTACTTCTGCATGGAACTGTAGAGATACATATTTAGCAATTGCACTTACAATAAAATACAAATATTACAGACCACAGTTCAGTTTCATTCACTGGCTGATGGGCCTTTTAGCTAGTTGCTTATATCCATCCACTTACTGCTTACTGAGGATAATGGAAGAAGAGGAAATGTATCTGGTAAAATAAAAGGCCTGAAAAGAAGCCTTATATGCCTGTTCCTTTTTTCCCACATTGTGTTCGTTGCATTTGCAGATCTGAATTTCAGTTATACGTAGGAAGAAAAAGTTTTTGCTGGATGAATTAGCTCATGGATTGGCACAGAAGCACCTCCCCAGCAATATGCCTGTTCTTTCTGGGTATTTAAGAAAGACTCAAATATATATGTGAGCTTTTATTTTCATAGATCAGAATATACCCTGAGTGTATATTGTTATAGAGAAAGCTGACTAAAGCTGTGCCTAGAACACAGGATATCTGCTGATACACAGCAGCTTTTTCCCCAGCAGCAGCCTGTGAGGTGCTGTTATCTATTGCTTTTGGAAAGGAGGAGGTTTGACCCTCCAACTGTCTCAGTATTTCCAGTAAATCTTTGCATGGGTGTAAAAATATGGGCTTACACTCTGATACAGATATGTATATGTATATGTATATGTATATATATGTATATATATATATAGTATCTGTATATATTATCTGTAGCTGCATTACAGAAAAATATGGTCCATTTCTTCCATCCCATCTGTTTATAACAGCTTGATACTGCACAGAGCTCCTCACAGCAAGCAATGTGCATGAGGAGCTGTGTAAGGAGTCAGTCTGAAGGATCAGTGACATAAAAAAAGCATATATTTTCTTTCCTAACAATACAGTTTTGGGGAAAAAATGCAAATATAGAAAGGAAAAAAAACACTAACAAGTGTCCTAAAACAGTAAGTTAAAATAATAGTTTTAGTTATGCATACAGATGGACTGGATGAAGGACATTCTGCCTTTTGTTTAGCAATGCTTGTATTAAAGTGACTGGAATATTCATAGGAATACCTCTGTCATATAGGTAGACCAATGTAATTCACAAATATGCTCATTTTTAAAACAGTTTGATCAGTTATATTTTATCAAAGGTGCAGACTAGGTGTACCTCGTTAAACTGCAGCAAAAACGTTGTGAAAATTGATTTTGTTATGAAGCACAGTACCTTGAGTTTGACCTACAGGACTCTTAGGGAGTGCAGCAATCACTAAAACAGGGAGATGCAGTAGAAAAGCTCCAGGACAATAAAGTAAAAGCCTAGAGATGAAAAATGTTCAACTCCATACGGACCTGGGGTTTTTTCATTATGAAATTATGGTTGCCTGTATTTTAATAGCTTTTACAATCACTTGTAAGTGCTGTTACTCATAGATACCTACTGTTGTTTCATGGCTCTTGTTATGGTGTAAAAATCTGTGGAGTGCCACATCTGAAGTCACTCATCTGAGAGTGCAGTGGGGCTTTTTTCAGTGAAATTAGATAAGTAAATGCTTCTTATATAGCAGGATCAAAAGAACACAAGGACCCAAGCATGACCCTGTACTACTTTGTGCAATAACATCAAACTGCATTTAAATATTTCTTAAAATCAGTGTATCTGTGCAAGTGGAGTACATAACATTATGTATAAATTCCTGAAAGGTGCTTGAGGTATAGCTTTGGGGTTCATACTATCCTCCAGCTTTTTCTGGGCCAGTTAGTGAGGTTCTGTAACAAAGATATTAATAAACCATTAGATAATATTAAAAACATTAATTCTTTTGATCACCCAGTGTTTGTCAGATGCAAATTATGTACATCTAAATGGGGACACAGAAGCCTAAAGGTTAGAAACTCCATATTATATTATCTTTTATTTGGATTCTCCAGTCCCTTAATATTGTCTCTAACAGTACAGCCTTGCAATATCTGACATCCAAATTTTTAGAAAGCTGAAGTGAAAATAAAAAAAAAATCAAACAACCAGATATACCAAAAGTGAGTCTTATTTGGGGCAAATATATAAATTAATGTACTATACTGAAGTGTTTTAATATTTATGTTCATATTTCAGTTTCTTTTACTATGTGTTAGAATCACCTACTTTTTCCAGTTCTTTTTTCCAGTTCTTTTTTTTCTCCCCATAAAATCTCAAAAAATTATGTTATGAATACTGCTTTTTAATCTTTCTGAGGACTAAACTGTTAAAAAAAGCAAGTATACATTTGAACAGTGCATATTTGGGTATTGTAAAAATAAATTGTCCAAGTTAGATGCTGCACCATTTTCCTTAAGATTGATCTCTACAATGTCATGTAGCCCACGAAATTGTCTTTATTAGGACTTTGCATGTCTGTACCAATCCTCATGCATGCTGCAGCAGGAAATTTTCTGAAATAATAATGTATTTAAAAGAAAATACATTGGAATTCAAACTGTATTTCTTTCTATTTTAACAACCAGTTGCCATCATTTTACTTTTTTGGACAAACACTGCTTGCACAATTTAACTGACATGCAGAATTAACATGTATGCTTCTTTCTTTTGAAACAAATCTTATTTTAAGAACAGATAATTCCCTTTGTATTACCTGTTTCAAAAAAAAAAATCAGAATTACTCTTGCTTTACTTTGCTTTTCTTGCCAAAATTATTCATATATGTGAAATCTTACCTGGTTATTTTATTTAGCTATAAATAGCAATGAAGGAATAAATGCTTATAAATGAAAATTAATTTTGGAAATCGGGATTTCCAAGTATTTTGACACAACTGCACCAGATACATAGATGATATGCAAATAAAGAAACACTATTATAAACAAACACAGGTAAATCAAATTTGTGTAAATCAGGCTGTAGGGGAGATTCAAAGGGACCTGTGTTTCATTGCTAGTTAAATTTTGCCAAATTTAAGTGTGGAGACTACAGCTCAGGGAATGAGAAAAATAAAAAAAGAAAAAACAGAGAATCAGTGAAATGCAGTTGTTGAGCCTGAGTGCATCTATCAAATAAATTAGAAGCAGAAAAACTTTGGTCATTTTTCACTTTCCTTGAACAGCCATTTTACTTTCTTGCAAGGCCACCTTTCATGCAAACACCCTAAACAAATAAATCCAAAAAGCCATTTGGAGCTTTTTTAACTTATTACTCTTGAGGTGCCAATTACACATTGCCATTTTGTAAAAACAACAAAAGTGCCTTGTATGTGCTAAACATAGCACTAGTGAGGAAAAAAAGATGATTTTCATGGAGTTCTATGCATATCACTTGGGTTTCAGTTGTTATTTTCTAAGGGGTAAAAAGGCTCCCATGCAAGTGATTTGTCTTGTATTTGCCTGGTCTTATTGTGTATGGTTATGATGTCCATTTACAAGTGAGGTCACTATGTTTGTAGCTGTAGCCAAGAACTCTATGGCTGAATCAGTGCTTAGAATCACAGAATGATTGAATTATTAAGGTTGGAAAAGACCTCCAAGATCATCAAATCCAATCTCTGACTGAGCACCACCTGGTCAGTGAAATTGTAGCACTCAGTGCTGTGTTCAGCCGTTTCTGGAACCCTTCCAGGGATGGTTCCTCCACTGCTTCCCTGAGCTGCCATTGCCCTGAGCTGCCATTGCAGTGCCAGAGAAGCCTTTCATTATGTGAATATTTCTGTTCCCATGCATGGTGCAGTGTGAAGGGGACTGAGGGTGTTTTCCTTGGGCAGAATCTGTTGCCATCCAGTGGCATCCACTTGAGTTGGGAGCGTCAGGAATGAAGTAGAGGAGAAACTGCACGTCAGTGTCTCAGATCTCAGATGAATGAAACCCTGAAAAACAAAAGTGAAGGGACTACTTTATTCTACTCCTCTAGATTCTTTTAAAAAGACTCAGCCTCTTGCACCCCTCATACCTCTCCAGTACAGCAGGCTCTGTTCTGGGAGCAGGAATTGCCTTCCTGCAACTCCAACAGTGGCACTTGAGTCTTGGAGAGGATCAATGTCCATTCAAAGCTCTTTTGACATTTTTTCCAAGAGGACAACTAAAGGGTACTAAACAATACAGCACTGTGGGTACCATTCTTAATTGTCTAAATATTCCTGTATATCTTTCAAGAAAGTACATCCATCTTGGATGTCATCAATTCCTGTATGTTTCCTTTGTTCATCCAGGATCCAATAATTTAAGATCCTAAATTACACAAAATTTGAAAACAAAGTAGGCTTCTAAGTCCTTAAATTACTTCTGAACAGAGGACTTAAATTATAAATAATTTAGATTATTTTTTACATGCTATTCATGTTGTAGAAAACTTACAGGGGAGTGTGGGGGGACGGGGAATTATTTTAGCTTAAAAAAAAATCCTGCCTATCTGTTTTGCCAGTCTGTGACCTTTCTAGGGGGAAGGTAGATTACAGTGTGGCAGAGGCAATACTGTTTTGATAGTCCTTGAGTGAATGAGGATGTTGTTGAGGTGAAATTCAATTTTGAAAGAAAAGACTTTTAAAGGCCCTACTTCCTTTCCTCAGGACCTCAGTAGTTGTGTACAGAGTACACAGTCGTTTGTTGTTTGTGTTGGAGGAAGGGAATTGGTACAAAGGGCTAAGCTTTCACTCTGTTTGGAAAATGCCAGCTCATCCATCCTGGTTCAGAATATTTGAGGATAAGCAAGCAGGTCACTGAATAAAGTCTGAGGAACTGTTTAACGTTCTGTAGAGCAGAAATAATTAATGAAAGCTGAAAGCTCTTAAAATAAACTTTCCAGCTCCAGTAACTTGAGGCTTTTCCTTCCCTATTTGGGGGATAATCTCATTGAGCAATTTCCTTTAGAGCTGTGTATCTGTGTTGCCACTCTAAGTATGAGTGTACAAATTTGTATGACTTAGGTGTTGAGTAGCTGTGATATAAAACTAGAACATTACTTTGGGGAGGAAATTACCTTTAAGAATTTTTCATGGATTTTCCATCCTCTCAAAATGATGCCTGCTGATGTAATAGTTTGTTTTGTAAAGAACACTTCAGCTCTTCTGAAAGTGCTGGTTAATTTTGCACTGTAAGTTTCATTAGTGTAGGCTGTATTCTTGAACTGTCCTGAGATTTGCTGACCTTCTTAGAAGAATATAATGAAAAATCCAAGAATATCGTTTGTTTCTAAGTTCAAAGCATTATGAACCTAATGCTTATTTATTTCTGGACATCTGCCTGATTCAGCCTAGAATTTTATGATTGCTTTTTAGTTTCCTTTTTAAGGAAAATAAAATTCTGAAAGTCATTGTAAAAAATTCTGAAAAGAGAGCAAATGTTGGTATAGCCTACTTCATCCACTGAGAAGAAGAGAATATAGAGGTAAAGAAAATGAACACTAAATTAGCAAAACCAGCAGGATTCTCAGGGTTGTTGTTTAATCATCATAGTGCTTAAGACTGTATTTATAGATCTATATTAGCTATTTGGCTCTTGGAGATAAGGATAGTCACATTTTATGTTGGCAGGTGGTCATGTAAGTCTGATTTCATCTCCTGAGTGGAGTTCAGAAGTGTAAACAATGTAATAAGGCAAAAAATCTGTGAATGAATCACTGTTAATCCAAAGTGGCTGTTCTGAAAAAAATAAGAAAAGTGAGAGCAATTGTATTTCTAGCTATTTCCAAGAAAATTACTGCTGGTGGGCTGAAGCAGGCTTTGGTACCCTGAGATACTTCTAGTTCGGCCACTCAGCAAATGATCAAGAATTTTGCTATATCATCTTACTTTTCTCAGAAACAGGTTTAAAACCCTTAAGAACATCTGGGAGTAGCAGTAACAATTTTGAAGCCTGATGCAATCAGTAAGAAGTTAATGTGAAGCAGGTATTTTTTTTTCCAAGAATGGAATTAGAAAGACAGTGGGATGAAGCTCCAGGATGTCGCTCGTGTCACTCTGGTAGGTAGCTGGAGGTCAAGAGAAGGAGAGATCTCTTTTACTCCACATAGGTTGAGGCTGCAATAGAAGCTGTAAATTTCAAAGTAACATTTCAGTGTGTGCCTAGCAGGAAAGGGCTTGTCCCAGGACTGTGGTACAACCTGCTCCTTCAACAAGATTTTTGAATAGACTCAGGTAACAAGGGCAGGGTATCTGTCAGACAAAGCAGAAAATGTAATAATTGCCAAAATGTTAGTACAATCCAGCTGTGATGACTTGATTTATTTATTTTAATTGATACAGTTGCTTCCAGGATTTTAGATTAGCAGTTTAGATTTAAATATGCCTAAAGCAAATCACAAAAGACAAATTGACTTTGGATTTGAGTTGCTTGCCCTTTATAGTCCTTGGAGGACTACAAGTACAGATAAATGCCTGCAAGAAAGCCTTGTTCAAATTTTGTTAAGCAGCTGTCAAAGACACAGGAGCTGTTCTTTCCCAGTCCTGGAGAAAAAACTCTTCATGGGTAATCTTTCAACTAAGAGGCTTATTGAGCAAAACAGCAATGTAAAGATTATTCCAAAGGATGCTGGCCATGTCTGAGTTGCCCTTGTGATTTACAGCCACAATACTGTTCCCTGCATGAATTTCAGGACATAACAATCTGTCAGTTCTCTAAGCTGTAAAGTCATCCCTTGGAGATAACTGAGCCAGTCTCACAGTGATGGTCATTTCAGAATATGACTGTAATTTCTTTGCTTAATGATAAATTGGTGTTGTGATTTGGAATGTCATGCTTTAGGTATAAGACTAATAATCTTATTAAACTAGAAATTGTAAGATACTGTAGGTGCTAATCTAGACTGAAATAACGTATCAGATCCCTTTCAAAGTAAATAAATAGGAACTGAAAAAGGCCCATGAAGAGCTTGGAAAATAAATGGGATGTTGTAACTAAGTTATTTAATGAGATGTTAAAATGTTCACAGTATTTTTTACTAAGATATGAAGAACCAGAGTTCCAACCATTTTCAGTTGTGAAGTGCTACGATTTTATTTATTTGTGTTTATCTAAGTTTCCACAGTTGTTTAGATAGTGTACAAATATGAGACACAAACACACACTGTTCTCTGAAAGAGTTTCCATTGTGTGTAGGAATTTTCTCTAGTGATCTGTTGGTCCTTAATGTCATCAGCCTGGGGACTGAGCACCATAAGTAAGCATATTAAATGAGACTAATTCTTTTAAATAGATATCCTTTGTTCCATTGAGGATGAATGTAATTTAAACTAGTTGTATCTGAGTTAGAACTTATATCTTTTTAAAGAAATTAGTAAGTTTTGACTGCAGGAAGAGGGAGAGAAAATTAGGCTGTGACAGCTTCATACTGAAGCTCACTCCATCATCTCTGGCTGGTCCCTGAGGAGGTTCTGTCTCAGGAACAGGGTAAGGTTCACCTTGTGGTTTACAGTGCACTACCAGACCCTCCGAGAAAGTCATGATGTCGTTGTGGTGTTGATGCTAGAAGCTACAAAATTTAAATTCCTCATGAAAAGTTCAGTTCTCTCTGATAATGGAAGTTTTCAGCCAGCCTCTGATCCTAGGTCTTTGAAAATTTTTAATCTAGTCAGCATCTGGAATAGAAAATCAGCAGCTTCAAGGCTCTCTCTCTAGAGAAAGAGAGATCTAATGTATGCAGAGGAATGAGGACTTAGATACTGCGTGTGGCACTAGTCAGATTTTGCTAAGACCCAGTGGTGCAGATATTCCCCATTATGGCACCAGTGTTCAGACAGAACAGGTGCTCTCACCCTGTTTAGATGTACAGGGAATCCATGGGGGGGGAAGCTCAGAAAAGATGAAGTTCTCAAATAGACCTGTTCAGAGTATACTGATGTCTACGAACAGAATGTGTGAAAGTATCAGATACACTCATAACAGTTTTTAACCAAGCAGCAAGAAACAGAAGAATAAATTCTACTGAACTTTGCATTTTGAGAAAGATGGAGTTTTATTAAAAGTTATTGCACATGAAGTAGGTGGAAAAGCAATGAAAATATATTTAGGTCTCAGTTCGCAACTTGTCTTAATATTGTCTAATCATTGAGGTGCTTCCTGCACACCTGCACTTTCTGTGAGTCATATACTCTGCACATGGAGCTTATTAGCATAATGTCTGCCTATTTTAAAAATGTGTTTATATTAACTGCACAGATTTTCTTTTTGGGACATGTAACCACAATATGGATAATGATCTATTTATAGCTGAACACATTTAAAAAGAAAAAAAAAAGAGAAGGTAAAACAGAAACTGAAAACTCTTGGTATTTTTCTTTGCAGCCTTACTGCTGCCATGCAACCTTTCCTTTACCATAGATTTCTGACAGAAGAAATACAAGGATTGCTTTTCTTCCAGTCATCCCCCATAGATATTGCTGATTCATGCAACACACTACAGTCTCAATACTGAACCTTTTGATCTTCTGGAGCTGGATTTATTCTTGGTACTGCTGACTTTACTAAAAAGCCATTTCATGATGAGGGTGAGACAGAAAATTCAGTCATGCCCCAACACCATGTTTTCTATTCTTCATATTTTTGTTTCATCTCTTCTGTTGTCAAGCAGAAGCATTCTACTCCAATTTACAGATAGTGCCTCTTTCAGCATATCTCATTTTTGGTATCTTTGATCTGGGTTTTGAGAAGTGGAATGTAAGATACACGATGCAGAGGTCTCTTCTGAATGCCTGACTTATGTCTGCAAGCTGCAGTTTGTAGGCAGCGTGTCATCACTGTCACAGTGAATGTGGTATTAAAAAGCACATTCATCTTGCCACATGAGCCTTTTTCAGCACGTATGTAAGAGACTAAAAATAGCTGTTGGTTTCAAAGGAGTCCATAGTGAAGAGAAAAATAGCCAAAATACAGAGACCTCTCATATTGCATTCTCTGAATTTCCTACCCAAGCCCACAGAATTAGCATTGTAGTTACCATGCATTATTTATCAAGTCATCAAAAAGCAAAGCCTGGACTAAGACATGTACATTCCAACAAAGCATAGACCGGGGTCTGAAAGTGGAAAGAGTAAGTGAAAGCTCACTGCTGTTGATATGTATCAGAGTTCAGTCCTTAAGGAATTCTTTTTGGAAGGATGCTTGGTTGAAAACTTGGTACAATCAAGAGCCAAACATTTGCAACAAGCAAATCCAATCACATACATTATTTTTAGGTCTCTTAGGAACTACCTTTAACAAAAAGTCTCTTAAATGAATCTGTTTGTCAAACACCAGGCACAAAATTACTTTATTCCCATGTTTTATATGGTGATTTTGCTTTGAATTAAAGATAATGCTCCCTGTCCCCTGAACTTTTACACATCTCAAATCTAAATTGAACAGAAGATTTTTGTTTGTTTGTTTGTGTCGGAAAGTCTGATTACCATGAAGGTCATTAGTAAGGAAAACTAGGTGTAGTGGGTTCATAATGATTTAATTTTAATAAAATTCCTGTAGATTTTTTTTCTTCTTACACTGAAATGAAAGAATTGATGTGGGTTAATCTCAGCACCAGAGTTATTCAACAAATGCCTTTCCCCAGCTGCACCACGGCTAGATGCAAAACTCCATCCTTTTCTGTATGAAAACACACAAATATACACTCATTAAGCAGTAGAAACATAATGGAGAAGTCATCTTCAATCTGTACAACAGATCCATTTTCAATTTACTTTAATGGCATATCTATAGCTTAAATTACATAATAAAGTAGAAAACAAATAAAGGAAGGGAACGATGAAAATAGTGCTTAAATTATTAAAGAACGGAGTGAGAATTTGGGGTAGATCTTGAGGAGTGAAATCTTTAACAAAGGGTAGGAATCAGAATTCAGATTTGAGATACCAGAATCTTCAGGGTTTGCCCCAGACATAAACCTCCTCATCTTTCAGTCAATACCACAACAGCCCTAACTAAATGACTTATTAAAAGGAAAACTGTAGGGGAAAAAAGGGGGGGGTTGTTTGTTGGTCATTTTGGCATGTTTCTCTAACACTGGCAAAGGTATTTTATTTATATTATAGAGGTCATTTATATGAGAAACACTTGCTCCCAAAACACTTAGTATTCCATACAGACTTACCATGCAGTTGTTTCAAATCACATTAGATTGCATAAACTTTTCTGCAGTGTAATGAAATGGAAAAAAATTTACAGATGCAGTGCATCAGATTAGTTTCACAAGAGCAGTATTTATATCTTGCAAGCAATGACATATGCTGAGAGTGATACTCTTTCCAGCTTGTGAGTCAGAACTGTTTTATCCTGAGAATTATTCTGTTTCCTAAAACTGTAGAAAACAGATATTCCAGGATGGGAACAGTTGCAAGACTATCTTAGACTGTTTTTGCATCCATGCAAATTATACATTCAGTGATAATTAAAGTGCTTTGAAAGAGAATTGGCAAGAATAAAATAAACCTCCAGATTGTACAATTTTCTAGCATCTAAAAGGAAATTGCTAGAATACATCTTGAGTAGGCAGCAGACCAGCCTTTTTATTTTGGATTTGAATTGATACAAGTGTACTGAATCTGACTTAGAAAACAAGAAGAACCTCAGTGAAAACTTGCAGCAGAAAGGGAAAAGAGATGTGAGGAAGCAATAAAAATAAGATAAAGAAAGTAGATTATGAAAACAAGCAAGGACAGCAAACTTGAATTTTCAAAGAAAAATGTAAAGATAGTGTTGAAATAAAGGAATGCAGTCTAAGGAAAGGCAGAAGTACTTGGAGCAGTGGAATAACATGCCTCAGTGAAACAGAGAGAGATTAAAATCCTGGCTGAGAGAATGAGAACAAAGCAATAAACCCCTGCTAAGCTTGGGCTGAGAGAAAAGGATTACTTATAAAGAGGAGAAAAGAGAATGAAAGTAATGGAGTGGAGGAGAAAGAGGAGAGGAGAGGCTGAGAGAAGATGTTGGGAGTATAGAAAAATAAGAAATGACAGACATGGAAAGACCCTGAATACTTTCAATTCCAAATAAAATTCATTGGGCACCAAAGGACTTGGCATGCTGGAGAATCATACTGAAGAAAGGGGATTTTATTAGTGTATCCTTCCATTCTCCATGGTTTTTGGTAGTGTCTCTTGCCTTGCTGCCTTGTCAGTCTAGAGCAGGTCAGGACTGACTGTGTGCTCTTCTTCAGTTGTCTGCCATGTCCAGCATTTGTCCCGTGGCTGAGCCACAGGGCAGAGCTGGCCACCTGTACTTGTGCTGTGAGATGTGTCCATGGCTGGACAAGACTGGTCAGCTGTTCAAAACAGGTCACATGAGTCACCATTCTCTGAGTGTGTATTTCTGGAATTTATGAGGCTGAATGGTTCCATCCACCTGATGCATTGCAGGAAGTCTCCTAACAGCCAACACCTTGCTGGATTAGGTCTCGTATGCCTGAAAAGTGGAAGCTGCAGTATATCAGGAGGTTGTACATTTTTTTCTGCATCTATTTCACATCAGTAAACACCAGCAAAATCCTAAATTGCATCTTCTCAACATTTAAAAATTAAAAAAACCAGACCTTCATATTTTATGTGATATACATTGCTATTGTTAGAAATACCATTAAATTCTTCCTCTGGAGACATACCTTTTGGGCTGAGGACAGCATTTTAAGTAGGGTTATTAGCAAACAATTGTTCATTCAGCTTCAGAAATTTTGGATTCTTTTCCTGAAATATTTTAGTAGGCCATTCTTTTTTCCATTACTCCTATCTCCTGCCAAATTTTAAGAATACAATATTTTGTGAGATTATAATCTATGACGTTAACAGGAGTGAGATGCTCACTTTCTAACTTGTCACCAGGCAACAGTTTAGACTATCCATTCACTTAAACCTATCTGGGCATGACTATTTTGAGTAGCCAGATCTAGTTCTTTCTCAGAACATTCCAGTTTTTTGAAAAACTTGATTCCTCTTGGGCTCAATCTGTAGTACTGTCTGTAGCTACTACAAATTGTTGGGCCAGGCTGGCCTTTATTAAAAATAGCATCAGTCACATACTTAAAACTGGCATAATAATGTAGGCTGACCTTCAGATTTATTTCTCTGGTACAAGAAAGTGCAATGGAGGAACATGCTTGCTTACTTGTTTTAAATTCTGTGAAGGAGGTTGATGGGATTTAGAAAGTATCCATTGGTGCTTGTCACATGAATTGTCCATAATTCCTGGCCTTTGTACTTAATGTCCTAAATGTATTCATTATGCACAAACCATTCATGTGGAATTTATTGGTCTGTTATAAAATTTTGAAAACTTCCTGTGCACTCTCTAATTCTCATTAATCAAGCATGTCATCCTCCCACTTTGAACAGTAACCACTTGATGTTAAATGTTTCCTGCTTTGTTCTTCAAACCAATATCCAAGATCAATTTATGACTGTAATGTGGGAGGCAGCTTGCAGAAACTTGCTGGATTTTATGACATCTTTATTTATGTAAGTGGCACAACTATTATCTGGACTGTTCAATTTCTGCTACATATAATGCAGACACAAAAATGCAAATGAAAGAATCTGAAGGATAAAACAAAGCTATGTTAGTAAGATTCGAAGTAAGACAAGAAACGTTGTAAACATCTTCCCCCTTCCCAAACAGTTCTAATATTAGTTATCCTACAAAATCCCTAGGCATGCAAGCAGTCTTTGAAATGCTTTGAGCAATTAACAATTTCATTCTTTTATGTGCAATTTAGCCCTTGGAGCATCATTTATTGCTAGCACTTCACTCCTACTAACATCTCCCTTTTTTTCCAGTTAAGTATGCCAACCAGCAGTAGGAGTGGCATAATAAAGTAGCTCTAGAGAAAGTTAATGGGGACTTACCTGCCATTCTTCTGGGCTCAGTTTTAACACTTGCTTTCAATACTGCATTTTTTTATCTGAACTTGCAAATTCTGTTTGGATGTGGTTGCATATGTTTAAATTCTGGAGCCTTCAAGCCAGAAGGAGAATATTCTGCCTGTGCTTTTGAGCCATCTGAAGTCCTGTGGCAGTGTGGAAACAGCATTGCACTAAATCTCATCTGAATGTATGTTCCTGAGTCAGACCCAGGCATCCTCACACTTTTTACTGACTTTGCATTTACTTTCAAAATATCATCTAATTATATGCATAGGAGAAAATAAATAACCTATTTAAAAAAACAAACAAACAAACAAACAAACAAAAAAA
>VZRX01014581.1:216577-260534 GCA_013398075.1 Notiomystis cincta
AAAACAACCTTCCAACCTTCTCAACAAAGTTCTGCATTTTCCCCTGCAGGATTTAAAGAAAGCAGTGACTCATACTCCAAAATATGTATGGAAGCACATGAAAGTATTCAGTCATTGAAATAATATTGAGCAGTGGACCACATTTCTGGCACTGTTATAATATGCTTTAAACTGAGGACAGAAATGTGTGGCAAGTACCAACTGCTAGAGTGAGCTGGGATAAAGGCTGGTTTATCCTGTAGATCATCAGCACTGTAGTAATCTGAAAGAGTGAAAACTTAGTACATTTTTATCACTAGAGAAAAGAGGATTATGTTCTGGTCCTTGAAGAATTTCAGGAGGAGGCAGATTGAAGAATTGGTGGTTCTCACTACATTTTGTGTAGGTGTAAGGATGAAAGCAAATTTTTGCAGGATGGAGGGAACACATATAAATGGTAGGAGAAGTTCACAGTCTATTTCTTGTGCAAGAAATTATCTACATTATAAGTGATTATTTAAACTAGTAGGTAAATAACAAGTGACATTCTTAGACTCATATACAGAGACTGAATAAAACACCAGTAATATCAGAATAATTCCTGAGAAAGTCTGGCACTAACAAGGAAACAAATAAGGTCACAGGGGCTCATTTCAGAAAATGTGGGAGTTGTCTGGTACAGAGGATAGTCCGAGGAGAATCCTGGCTAGTAACAACAGTGACCAAAACAATACTTCACACTATCAATTTTTCTTCTGAAAATTACTAAATCATGTCATCTTTAAAAAGGTTGTTTATTTTCAAATAGTTATGGCTAACTCAATGTCACAAATTTTGGTGTTTTTTTCTTCGTCAATGAACACCAAAATGTAAAAGCCTCAAAATAAATCTCTGTGTTAGATGAAATGTGATTCCACAAGTTATCATTACTTTGACTACATGTCATTGTCACAGAAAGGTGCTGTTTTTCAGAATTATCCAAAAATTAAACTAGGCATGCTGTCACATTTGTTATTTTGTTATTTAATTATTGCTAATTTAAGTAAGAATTTCTTGCATTTCTTCTGGTATGGTTTCCTTTATTACAGTATCTCAGCAGCAGCAGGACAGATTTACATGTTGGGCTTTTTTGTCCTTCTCCAGAACATTTGGATTCCTCCCTTATTTTCTCTTAAGACAACTGGAAGATATCCAGACTATAGTTTAAATTGCAATTCCAGTCATTTTAGATTAGCTCTTCATTTCTCAACTAAAGTCACTAAATTTTAAGTGGAGAAAGTGAAATAAAAAAATCTCCCTTATTTCAAAACACCCCCACTGTATGTGGATAAGCCCAAGCTTTTTATCAAATACCTACTACTTGTTCATAAGCAATGGAAGGAAAGAAAGGTGTAGCATGACTGTAGGGACATCCCACAGCGGTTTAGATCTGGCTTGCTGTGGTTTAAATTAGCTCAGAGCACTTAGAAAATGAGTTGCAGTTTAATTGGCAAACTAGTGCTGTTATAGGACTGAGGTTCTTAAACATCTTATATTTCTCAGCAGATCTGATCTTTATTTTTTTGGTTTATGCTAAAAACATGTTACAATTATATGTTAGGTAGGCTGAGATCAATTTTATGTAATAGAGCAGTGTAAAATTTAGCTGCCTGGTACAGCTTCATAACACATACCTATTACACTCTTTTTAGATTGCAAACACAGATTCCAACTACAGATTTTCAGGTTGTACCAGAAGGCTGTGAAGATTTTTCGTAGAAATTGTTTACTCTGTTTCCAGAACTTCATTCAGCTGTTTTTGAGAAAAACATGTATTGCATCCAGTTTTAAATTATGTTTAAGAGATTTTTAAATCCCATCAACAGAAAGGCTTTTAACTTTATGAAAACCATACTTGGATCTTTCTAGAAACAATGCATGGAAGATACTGAAGACAACAGGCTTTAGTTTTCACTTGGGCAGGGTGGTATCTGAGCTGTCCCACCTGCCATCATCTTCCTGTGCTCCTTTGCCAGCATGCAGAGGAGCCTTTTACCTCATCACATATCAGTACATATTAGGGCAATTAAACAGACATGCAACACTTTAATTCACTTGTTTGCATTTTACAATATGCTAAAAAAAAGTCTTTGGCAACTAAGGAAAAACCAGCAGTAACCAATTTACTTTTCAACATGGATTTCATTAGGAAGCTGAGTATGCAATAGCTGCTGCTTTCTGTGATAAACTCATTTGGATTGTGATAGGGGGCAAACCAAGAGTTCTCTGCAGTATGGGAGAAAGGAGCACACTAAACACCATTTAGAGTTAGTTCTAGGAAAGAAGACAACATAACAGTTTTAGATGTGAGGGAAGCTAGAAGCACATAGGTTGAGGGACTTTGTTATGCAGCTTAGAGTAAAAGGACAGTTATTTTCCTCTCATAGCACTAAGAATGGAATCATAATGACTTAGCATTGTTTAAAGCTAGTAAACTGCAACTGTAAATCAGCAAATTAGCTAATGATTGCCTCTGGGTAGTGATACATAATGAAAAACAAATGAGGAAAGGTACTCATGCATTGCACTTTGTAGCTACTGGAAAAATTAAAGTTCTGTCTTCATAAAAGTACTGTTAAAAGGATGTTATGAAAGGCTGTGCCCTGGTAGCAGAACAATTACTGCTTCAAATGAGCATGTTTTTTAATAAATGCTGCTATAGTAGGACTGCAATTCAGTGCTAGCACTTTTAAATGATTCATAGTGTAACTGAGAGGTTGTATCTGCAGTGGGAAGCTGTGAAGCCCAGCACTGTATTTCCAGCCCTTTCTAGGTAGTGCCAACCTCAAGTACTAGAAATACACATAACTAAATGACCAAATAGCATCACAGAGTGATATCACTATGCCAATAATCTTCAGTGCAGAGAGAATAATGGTAAGCAAGACCTTAGAGCTTTCAAACCATAAATTTATTGCCATTTTTAATTAATGTAAAAATATGATCATAACAAAGCAATAATATTTTGATTTCTTCATGCCACACCCATTAGGCTTCTACTTGCACAGTTCCTGAAATTTGCACAACGATTCTTTAGTTCTCATGTTGCTTGTGCTCAGCATCTTATTGTGTTTTTGCTTCCAAATTACATTATTTTTAGTAACTTGGCTGTGTTTAGTTGTCCATGTTGTAAGTACAATTTGTTTCTCTCTGCTGTTTAACATTTCCTGGAGAAGTTCTGCAGCTGAGATGCCTTGTAACTCTCTTGTTACAACATGCCTAACAACATTTTTTACATTGAGATGTCTGTTTACAGGACACCATGCACACTAATGAAGGGTCTGATAAAATTTACATCGCTTTATATCAATATGGGATAAGTGTGGTGATGATCAGCTCATTCAAATAAGGTGGAGCCCACATACATTTAATGGTATTATTTTGGCTTGTTGCTTCTTCTGTTAATTATTGATAAATTCAGTTCTTATAGATAATGACCAGTATTTTTAAATGCCACAGGGAAGATATGATTAGCTCCATGAAATTCAGAGGACACACGAAAGTTTCCATACAGCATAAAATGATGAGCACACTAAAAGAAGAAACCCCTTTTAAATCACAGACCCCTTCAGACTTGAGAGCCACTCTCTCAGGCAAGACTTCCCTTCATTTAGTGTCTGTAGCCCTAATTGCAGGCACCTCAACCCCACCCAGGAGAGCCAGGATGCAGCACATCACACCTTGGAGCCAGCAGCAGGGAGTGCAGAGCACTCAGAAGGTGCTGCAGGTGGGACATGGAATCCCAGTGGCATATTGTACCTATGGGATGTTTAAATCTCCCCAAGCAGGGAAGAATTACATTTTTGTATTCTGTATCTTGGATAGTAAGTCAAAAATTGAATTTTTAAATAAAAAAAATAGTGAGAATTAGTGAAGTGGGATTCTCTGGAATCACACATTAGGTTTGGGTGCTGTATTAGCACCCAAGAATTTACCTTGTGGATTGGTTTTGAAGTTTATCATATCAGGAAGGTAACTTTTGGACAAGAAACTGATTTTCAGGCATCTGATGAATTTTAGTTATGAAAACTTACATATACCTGGCTTAGATGATATGTGACAATGGCACAAGAGGCAGTTATGCAGACTTGTACTTCAAAGCAAGTGTAATTCTTAATTCTTCAACCTAAGGAATTTTAAAACGTTATGAGTCATGTTTTCCAAAAACTTCAAACCCCAGCTGGAAGCTATCAAAACAGATCTGTTACTATAAAAGGAAAAAAAAAAAAAAAAAATATAGGCATTTGTAATCTTGTGTGAGGGGCACTGGAAAGTGGTGAAGAACCTGATACACTTGTCATTTTATACAAATATTCTGCAAGATCTTTTTATCAAAAGTTTGTGTTTCTTCTACTCTCTGGTATTTGAGATCATTATTATTTGTGAAAGCAGCCCTTTTTTCAGCATACAACCATTCTACTGCTTTTCTGGCAAAAATCTGGTTTTGTGTACATGGATATTTGTACGACACCAATTTCCATCAACACAGATATAAACGTTTTTGTATTTTAGTACTCAAGTAATGCAAAAATCCCTTGTGATGACACTGAGTATAGTTATTTATAACAAAAAGAAAATACTAATCCCAGAACATTTGCAGTCTTGAAGTCTTCGTGCCAAAAAATGAGCAGAGATGAAATAATGGAAGAAGAGCTTCTGTGGAGAGAGTCTATAAAAGCATACAAAGCATGTTTTTTAGTCCAAATACATTTTTTTGTGGAGAACCACTTTGCAGTGTTATATTTTCTCATTAAAAGAGAAATTGCTGCCTTTTGACATGTCAGTGCAGCAGGTGTGCTTTGCAGACAATACATCTGTAAGAATTCATAGATATGTGAAAACAAGTGGTTATAGTGATCTTATCTTAGCAGTTACCAGTGCTGATAGCAACATCAGCCTTGACTGGGCACAGTCTGATAGAGCATAGAGCAGGGACAGGGGATTCTCTGCCAGTGAATTAAATAGTCTGATCCCTAGGCCCACAATATTGTACATGTGGAGCAGTTCCAGGGAGGGCATGGGTTTATTACAGCTAAATTCAGAAATGAGAATTGAGACTATTTGTGATGGTTGCATAGAATTATTTTCAGAGGTGAAAAAGGCCTAATACTTTTTATACTGCATTTTTCCATAACACTCATCCAGATGTACTTCCTTGGATACTACTTTGACCAAATAACCAGGACCTTTCTTGAAAATCATTGTCTCTCTTTATTGACTATATACTTTCAGATTTCTAATTAGGCATGTAAGTAAATTAAGTCCTCTTGTACTTTTATTAATTGTCCAAACTGGCCTTCTCAAGGTGAGGAACACTCTTATATGCTACAGCCTCGTGCACAACAGCCCCAGTGCTGGGGGACAGTAGGAGCTAAGAGATGCTGCTTTTAGCAACATACAATCTCAAGCAGACTCTATTGTCACATGGAGCTAAATGGAGTTATAGTGTAGTCTTTCATAGGTATTTTTGCTTGGGCATTTTTGTCATTTTTTAATACAAGCTATCTTTTGTGGGAAAAATGATGCAAAGAAAATGCTAAATGTTTTTTTCCATAAAGAACATATTTTCTACAGACTCCACTCTTGACCATACATACAAAGTGCTTTATGATTATAAGAGAAATTGCTGGTATTTTAACATTTTAATAAAATACAACCCCAAAGTTGTCAGCTGAGGTAATGTATAGTGTGATTTAGTAGAGTCCTGGGAAATATGCACTGAGATGCTGCCAGTAATGAAACTAAATCACTGCTTTATATTAGTCTGTTTTACAACATCAAGAGTTTCAATACTCAACTGTGTCAAAAATAAGAACCCATATAGAAAGGTACTGGTCAAATAATGGCAGCTTGAAATTAATTCTGACATGGCAAGGAGTCAAAGTTTTGACATTTGTATATTCAGAACTACTTTTCTCCCACATACATAACAATGAACTCCACTTTGTAACACAATATCAGTGTCTTTGAAATGAGATTTCCAGATTTAAAGTTCCAAGGAGGAACAAGCTCTGCTGTACTGAGGAGAGTGGAGCAGACTATCCATTTTTTTGTTCTGCAAAGATTACATCTGAGAGGCACCTTCTGCAGTCTCCTGAGTTCTGAGAAGCCCATGGGGACCCTCAAGTGCTGATGGAATAGAGCAAAGAACGTAGCTGAGAGCAGCCCAGACGGTCACTGCAAACTGTCAGAAGTCAGAAGGGGTCAATGCTGCAGTGAAATTTTACCATCACTGAAGGCAATATGCTCTTTTCTTCTGTGGGTTATCATTTTAACACTGCATGGGTCATTTGTAATTAGGTAGCTGGCACAGGGTAGGAGAGGAAAAAGGGTAGAAAAAGGATCAGGTGTAAACAGAAGTTACTAAGATTTTACAAATATAAAAATAGAAAATTCATGTATTTCCAGGATGAATACCAAAAATTGATATGAGGTAATATAAAGATTCTACTGAATGTTCAACTTACCCTACTTGAAATCTCTTTCAAAAAATTTCCTTTCATTAAAAGGATCTTTCTCATTATCGTGGTCTCCATATCTTCTGTCCTTATCATTACTGACAGAGATGGTATCTGCACTATTTGTGTGCTTACTGCATAACTCTTCCTTGTATATTTGGCAGAGCATTTTTAGCTCCAGACAAACTACATGTGAACAGTGTATTTTAAAAGGAATAACTGTTAAATCTGAAGGTATTTATGAGGTTTTGTTTTCAAGGAATTGCTCATAGGTAAGAATTATTTTAAACAGGAGATGTAGTTTAGCATTTGTTCTTTTCCTTGTAACAGTTGTGTTCTTTACAGTGCTACAGGCAGTTGAGCATTAGCTTCATTATGAGGAGATTAAACTGAAGTTATTTTGGGGTTGTATATTTTTTATAATGAAAGGAACTAAGAAAGAACAAACTCTAATTTTTAATTACTCATCTAAGATGAAAGCAATTAACATAAATCCAAGTTGGAATTCCAATTATGACAACAGTACCATATACAATATTGCTTTCCATATAATGCACACAAAAATGTGTGCCTCTGCACCATTTTATTTAAGTTTGCATATGTAGGAGCTTAATTTGCTGAACTTATTTCAAGCTGAATGTATTTAGAATATTAGGAAAAAAGGCTTCAACTTCATAATTGATTCTCTTTTGTTTTCTACTAAAGCTAAAAATAAATCCAGACTGAAATCAAAGTAATTTATCATTTTAATAGACATAGGAAAAGAAAAAAAAAAACAAACAAAAAAAAAAAATTATTTCATGCATTAAACAATACATGCACAAAATAGATGAGAGAAAACCACAGGCTTCATTTTCCTGAATGGTTTGGTTTTAAGTGGTTACTCCATGCTAAACAGCCATGAGCCAGATGCCAGTGTTCTTATAATATTACTTCATGCATGTTGCTTCTGAAATCTGTGGATATAATCATGAAATAAAGCATTAATAAGGTATTAGATTTAGCAAAGTAGAGAATCTTCAGCAATAAATGACACAGTCAAAATTACTATGAGAAAAGTAATGAAAAGGGTCATAAATGAATTACAAGAGGTTACTGTCAGCACTACCTTTTTTTCTCCAAATCCTAGATTTCCCTGAAGGGTTTCCATTCAGTTAAAACCTCAACCTATCTATCTTAGGAAGGACACAGTGCCACTGGGTACTTTGTGATATATTTATAATTGAGATACATCTTGAAAACACATCAAAAGCTAATGTTGAGTTGCAAGGGCCTTTGTGCAGAAGAAACATCAGGAAGGACTGAGAGAAATGTCAGGTGCTGCTTGCTTTTAATCATTTGTGCACCAAAGTGAAGTGAAGGAAACTGCATGGAAAAGAGCAGGATTGCATCAGTGAGTGGCTTGGAGGTGGCTGACTTACTGACCTTGATCCAGCTGTTTTTATAGCTGCAGCCACAGGCAAGTTCCCTGTCTACAACAAAAATAAGGAGACTGTGACTGCAGAGTCTGTGACAATGCACCACTCCAGAACAGCACCTCACACCTCGGGAATGTGCGTGGGAATGTGCGTGGTACCCGCTCTCCACAGACCGCTCCTTGAGGAAGAGCAGAGTCTGAGGGCATTGCAGCTGCAGTGCAGGCTTGTTACACCCAGGGGATTTCTGAAGTGTAAGGCAACTTCAGAGCAAAATGGCTGGTACTGTACTGTGCCTTGTTGCAGCTTTGTGTGTCATTAATAGCTGCCTTGTCCAAAATCCAGAGTGATTGATGCTGTACGAGTCTGGTTTAATTTGCATTTGGATGTTACTGTAGCCAGTGACCGTGTGCTGTGCACAAGAGCAGCCCTTTGCTTGCTGTGCAACATTATTAGTGATGGTGATTTGTGAACATGGGGGTGTAAGGTAGAGTGGAATAATCAGTATGTAGAAAAGAATGTGCCAGAATATGTGAATGACACAACACTGTCAAAGCTATTTCAAAAGTATATTTTAGAGGCTGCAGCAACTGCCTGTCCCAGAATTTAATCAGGAACCAAAGCTTTGAAAAGACTCCAGGAGAAAAAAAAAATGAGGTAATATAAAAGTGTCACTCAAGCCAGCAGGCAATGCTAACAAATTGCCATGTCTTTGTCAAATGCTCATCACTCATTCTTGTGTCAGGTAATGACCATACAAATTGTAATTGTATGGATCGGGCAAGATGTTCATTCCAAGCAGTCACCCTTGCTATTTTATTATATGAATGGCTTATAAACTCAGAGAATATTGAAAGCACTGTAGTAAGAGAAAAAAAGTTCAGAAATAAATGCACTGTAAAACAGGATTAATGGTATAAATTTGGGATTAGCATAAATCCTATTTACCCCTACTTAATAAGGCATTATAAAGCAAGCAAGGTTTATGTAATAGGATTTAATCTTATTTAATTTCCTTTTTTAAGCAAATATCCAGTTGACCCTAACATATAATACAAAAGAGCATTTGTGAAATATTCTGCACATCCCCAAAATCCTCTGGGATTCAGGGTAGTGAATATACTTGACACAGTTGTATGCAAGCTCCAAGTTATCCATATTACAATTTTGTTCTACGTTTGCCATGCAGGAAAACTTGTCGCTAAAATCCAAGAGAATTGTGGTTTTCCATAAACTTAGTAGTTTATCCTCCTCTGCTTCCTCCCTTTTTTTTTAATTAATTTGTAAAGACTTGGAAGTGTCTACTTTCCAGTTGATTCTACACCCATCAGTGTGAAAAAATTTAGTTGTTTTTTAAATGGGCTGGTTTTATTTATATTCAATAATTTGATACATTTATGCATATCTGGAAATGCATAAATTCCAAACAGTAGTTTTTTATTCTGAACTATAACTCATGAAATAGCTTCAACAGTAAGTGATGATAACAGATTTGATTTTGTCGATGATAGACTTAATTACCACCTTTCTTACAAATACATTTGTAAGTTTATATTCCTGAATAATAAAAAGTGTCTTGTTTGCATTTGAATAAGTCTTTTGTCTCAAGATAGAGGTTAATTATGAGGTTTATAATATGTAGAGCTGAAAATGTTTTATTTATTACTGGGCAGAGTTTCTCCTCCAGACTGCAAATTTATTTTTATCCAATGTCTTTGAGCAGTTTAGATAAACAACATTTGAAAGTTTGCTAACTCATAAAATTGCCACAGTTTGAATGCTGACAGCAAGATATTAATACCCAGAAATAAGACATCTCTATTTAACTACTTGCAATGAAGTCAACGTCTTTCAGACAATTTCAGACAACTGTCTACTATTGTTGCTGTCATTTTCCTTGGTCAGAATTAATTTCTAAGGCTTTCAGAATATTTGAAAAGCTTATGTTTGCATGTGAAATATTAAGTAAATTTTCCTAGGCTAGTCCTGTGGGATATCCTAGTAGTGTTTATGACAGCACCAATGCTCCTTTGAACTCTGCATGACTGTGCTAATGATTTTCAAGGCTTTAAATTTCTAATAATACAAATGGTATCCTTTTTACCAACTATCTATATCATGGTGTCTATATACTACCTATGAGATTGTTTAGTGGCTGGAATTCCTTTCACCCTGTAGGCATTTTTGTTATTAACCCTACTGTCCATGTGCTACTTATCTTGCTAACCCACTTTTTTAATTAGTGATAGACTATTTTGAAAAGTCAGGGTTTGAAGGTACTTTTTCTTGTGAAAAGACATTAATCTTGTTTATCAAAGCTGTCTACAGAGGAGAGCTGAGGCTCCTCGGATGCATAAGTGATTTCCCTGCTTCAGATGACCTGAATACTGCATTGAGAAAACTGCCAACACATGTGTCCTCAAGCAAAGTGTCACTCAGTGTAAGCAGAATTCTTACAGCCTTCAGGATTTGAGATTTTTTTAAAAAAAACTCCCACATAGCTCTTTTTTTCTTTCCCCTGTGACATTCAGAGAATTTGTTCTTTTTGTTCAGGAAACGGTTTTTGCTGGTTTTCACCTTAATTCTGTTTCTCGGGCAACACAGACTACAGGAATTGTTGCTAATATATTGTTAACTACATCATCCAAAGTAATTTTCTTCCTAACTCCAGCTTACCTGTCAGTGACAGTTTCTGGCTGCTGAATCTGTCTGGTGCAGTTCTCTGGGAATGCTTTCATTTCTTCAAATGCATTTCAGTACATAGTATTTTCTGTCAGTACTCTATCACTCCTCATCTGGACAGGGGAGGGAAACAATAATGGAAGCCTCATGGGTCGGGATAAGGGCAGGGAGAGCTCATTCACCAGTTATTGTAAGAAGCAAAACAGGCTTGGCTTTGAGAAAAATTTATTTAATTTATTACCAATCAAATCAGAGTAAGAATATGAGAAATAAACCCAAATCTCCCTTCACTCCTCCCTTCTTCCCAAGCTCGACTTCAGTCTCAAACCTCCTCCCTCCAACGTGCAGAGGAATGAGGAATGTGGGTTGCAGCCAGTTCATCACACGTTGTCTCCTGCTTGGGGAGAGGATTCTTCACATTATTCCCCTGCTCCAGAGTGGGGTCCCTCCCATGGAAGACAGTACTCCATGAATTTCTCCAACATGAATCCATCCCACAGGCTACAGTTCTTCAAACAGCTCCAGCACAGTCCCCTCCATGGTGTGCAGTCCCTCAGGAACAGCCTGCTCCAGTGTGAGTCCCCATGGGGTCACAAATCCTGCCAGCAAACCTGCTCCAGCCTGGGCTCTTCTCCCCATGAGGCCACAGGTCCTGACAGGAGCCTGTTCCAGCATGGGCTTCCTACTGGGTCACAGCTGCTTCAGGCAGCCCTCTGCTCTGGTGTGGGTCTCCTCCGTGGGCTGCAGGTGGATCTCTTCTCCACCTTTGTCCTCCATGGCTGCAGGGGCACAGCTGCCTCACCAGGGGCTGCACCAGGGGAATCTCAGCTCTGGCACCTGGAGCATCTTCTGTCCCTCCTGCACTGACCTTGGTTCCTGCAGAGTTCTTTCTGTCACACAGCCTCACTCCTCTCTCTCTAACTGCAGTTCCTGGGTTCTTCCTCCTTCCTAACTCTGTTATCCCAGAGTTGCTGCCACCATCACAGATGGTTTGGCCTTGTCCAGGGACAAGCCCGTTTTGAAGCCAGCTGGTCCTGGCTCTGTCGGACATGGAGGAAGCTTAGGGCAGCTTCTCACAGAAGCCTGCCTGCAGCCCTTCCCTGCTGCCAAAACCTGTCCAGACAAACCCAATTTATCACAAATAACAAATACAGTTGGGGGTTTTTCCAAGTCATTCTTTATTTTGGTACTTAATGCCATTTAATTTCCACTTTCTCCACAAGTTTGGTTGATGGTCCAAACATTTTGGATAGATAACTAATAACTACAGTGGAAAAGTTGCACAGGTTGTTTGAAAAGCTGTTCTAGTTTGTTATGGGTGTTACAACAGCCTAAAATTAATGATAGCATTTTCCAAAGAGCAGACAAGTTCTAAAATACAAGTAATTTTGTAAATCCATTAAATTATTGAAATCATTAGTTTATTGTTTCCAATGGGCAATGAATTTAGATTTTTAAAATTACACTTAAAATGTAACAACTGAATTTTTAGAAGACGTTGAAATAACTCATCAGTAAATAGCTCAATAATGGATCATTGTGAAAGGCACTTTTACAGAACATCATGTCAGCATTGTGAATGGTCATTGTGCTACAACCTTGAGAAAATGGCCCATCGCTAATTTGGTAATTAAATTTAAATACCAAAGATAATCATGAATTCTAAGAGTATTCTGTAGGCTGTGGTAAAGAAAAGGTGATTTATTTTGAAAAATAGGCATTGTCTTAACTCTGTGAAAAAAACAGCTTTTGATATAAGCCTCAAAGTCAACATCTGATATGCTTGACTATTTTAAATTACATATAATCATAAAATCATTGTGGAATCCAGTAAAAATTTTTGAAACATCTATACAGATACACCCTTTGTGCTCTGTATGGATAAGCATATTTAGAAAGTACCTTGAGTGTCTTTTTTTTATTTTGTTCAGAGAAGCTCTCTTTACAACATTAGTGCTGCTCAGGGATGATTAGGGACAAATAATTTACAGGCACACTCTTGCAGTCATATCTGGGGTCCTAAACAAGCTCTCTGAGGCCCTTCTACCTGCACACACTCATTGTGACTCCCTGGTCTCCTCAGGTTCTGGTGGAGAGGGGTAGGGCTCTCCCAATTCATCCCTTACACCTTAAACCATTTAGCATGATTCAAGAGTTGATTTTCTTCAGTGACTGTAACAAGCATTAATGTGTTTCACTGGGGGACATGCTAGGTGGGGTGAATAATCTAGAAATATAAATCAAAATCCTATCTGCTCTCACTATTGAACAAAATTTAAGGAAGCCTTTTTCTTTTTTTTTTCTCAATTTTTGCTCTAGATTTGCTCTAGATCTTCCTGTTCAGAGAAAATCACAATCTACTTCAGGAGACCAAGTGCTGTGTCTGATTAGCTCTTTAAAATAAAATGAAACTAAGTGCTGCCACTTCATTTATTTCCCTTGATTCATCAACGTATTGCCTTATGGCCCTCATGGAGACTAAATATTGTCTATTCTTCAACTTCTGGTTTCATATTAAAGGAAAAAATGCTTCTTTTTAATGTCATTCTCTTTTTTAGGATGAAGGTCATGCTCTAAGTTATGTTGCACTATATATTGTAAGGTTTGAGCTATTCCAATTACTTCAAACATGAATCTTAAGTTCTGAAAGAATAGAAATAATTATTAATTATATCATCTGTTTCTTTTGTTCTCATCTTTTCTACTGATACTCCTTTATACTTGCTCTTCTTTCATTTTTTTGCTTATCTCATCTTTTGAATTTTATTTGTTCCATTTCTTCTTTAGTGTCTTATGGACATTTTTTCTGAAATCTAGCCATGTCATAAAAATGTGTTGAAATTGCTTCAGCTGAGATTTCTCTATCTTTCCCATCCCTTGGTTGTAATTTCAAACATATCTACATTTTTTGTAGAAGAGTGAAAGGGGTTCTTTTTAATATATTTTTGTAGTTCCTCAGTAGTACCAGAAGTTTTTCATCATAAAAAGAGGTGCAACCTCCAATAGAAGTTCCAGTCATTTCCCATATACCAAAGAAAAATGGTGAAACATGACTTAAAACATTGATTCATAAGTTATTCTTTATTTTAAATCAGCTTTCCCTGCTAGTATATTAAATGCAAATTGAATTAATAATTTTTGCATCAGACGTTCTGGATAATGTATTTTGCTACATGAGTTTAAATTCATTCAGCAATATGGTACAAGTTAAAATTGGATTTGCTGTGCTAATCCTTTTAATAAATATTCTAGCATCTTCAACAATACCATCCCACTGCTAGAATCCTTTCCTCTTCTCTGTATACTTTCATATTAATTGGAAAATTCTCATCTCTGCTTCTAAGAGCATGTTTTATATTGCATCTTTCATGTCCTGAGGCAGAGTACTTCTCATGTGCTTCTATTTCTTACTCCTTTTCCTCCTCTTTTTCCCTCTAAGTCATATTATTTGTGGTGGTATTCCCACATCTGCCATTACAGCCATTTTTTGCTTCTTTTCTTGACATCAGCAGTGAAATGGTGAATACATGTACAATAGGAGAAAAGGCAAAAATAGTAACTCTGAGACAAGATTTCTGAGAGGAGTGAAGCCTAAATAGTGAAGATGCCAGATCATGTATGTAATCTTTTGCTTATTATTACAGAAACCTGAAGTCCAAAAGTATGCTGTAGCCAACAATTTTTAAACATTATGTAACAATATATCAAGATGACTTTCGAGTTATAAATTTGAATTTTCAACATATTTGCATTACCATTCCTTCTTGAAATCATCTGTGCAACTGTGTATTTAATAACTCCCCCCAAGTAATTAAATAAAATACTGAATAGTACTGGACAAAGGACAAAGTCCTGTGACCATTGCTGTTGCATCTTTCTATTTTGATAGTGATTATTGGTAATTATTTTGGAGTTTGGTTTTTTTTCCCAACATTCTGAACCCATATTTAGATGAATAGATGTGTTTCCGTAGCAACCTCACAGAAAAGCAAATCAGATCATACATGGGCCAAATTAACTGAAAATTCCATTTTTTTCTCAGTGAACAGCACAAAGTATGTAAAACAGTGCTTTCAAACTACGTGTTCCAGTCACATACCTAAAGCTAAGAGGAAATATTCTGTGCCTTTGTCAGAACTAACAAATTTCAATAACCAAGAACAAAGAGTAAAAAAATAAGTGTAGGGGAACTGAAATGCCTTTCAGTGGACAAAAATCTTAAGATACAATGAGTCAGAGTCTAAGAAAAAAAGTTAGTGTTAAAGATTTTCAATTGAAATTGAGAGTTCAAGGGCATACAAAATAAGTTGGGTTTTCACTTTTTGCCTCGTAGTATACAGGCACTAATTCAAGTTCTTACTATAGATGAGCTTCTAAATAATAAAAAACACCTTAAAATTATTTTTGCTCTCTCAGAGCAGATACTGCATTGAAGGATGAAAATGAGACACAGAATGTAAATGAATTTTACAGAATGTAAAAATGAAGCTGAAAAGATAAATGTTAAATTTGTCTTAAATTTAAGAATTAAGCAGATAAAATTCTCACAGATTATATAGTTGCTGCTTAAGAAAGTTTAGTCAGCAGTAGAATTTATTTAGAATTAAATACTAAGCAGGTATGAATATCAGATACAAAACATCTGTGAAATAATCAATATTATTTGCATCAGTGGGTATGTTAGCAGAATTATTACAATTAAATTTCTTTTAATTTACTTGCAGACAGTTGGTATTTTTGGAGGCTGAGTTATCAGAAAAAGGAGATTTTGAATATTAAGAAAGGAAGTGATACTCAAAACTTATGGAAGGTTTCTGAACAAAGTGAGTTCAAAATAAGCTAAATGGTCCAAAAATTTATATGGTCTCTCAGCAAAGCAAAATTTTATTAGAATGAAATGCCAAAAATATTACATCTCTATGCTGTAATCATTTAGCATGCAGAAAACATGGGGAAAACTGATGCCCATAGTCAAAACAGCTGTATATGGAACATTTATGTATCATTTATGTATCTATATAATGTTCAGCTACAGACTGTGAAAAGTGGAATCAAATCTTGCTTCTTAGGTTCCTTGATCTTTTCAGTAAAGTACATGAAAGAAAAAGCTGAAGTGCTTTATGTCTGCAAAAAAGCTTTTTGCATATACTTCTAGTTTTGCATGTTATCTTAATTATCCATATTTGTCCAGTCAGAAATAAAATCTTACTCTTAGGCAAATTTATTACCTTTTATAAATAGTTCCTAGTACCAATATTTGCAGCATTTACAGCTTCTGAAGCCTGGTTTTCTCTTCTATTCACTGATGACTGATAAAGTATTTTCAGCTTTGAATACATGTGTGTGATTTGTGTTCAGAAGGATGGAGGGGTCTCTTTTTAGGACTTCAATGAGATTTACTGATATGAGGGACATCTAGCTGTAAGACAGAATAGATCTAATCATGTATTGAAAGGTCTTTCTCTTTTTATGCTGTATCTTAAGTATCTACCAATGCCTTCGAGATATTTGAAATGAGATTGCCTATATTTATTTACCCATGCAAGCATTGTAGCAGGCTCTAAAATAATAATTTGTTACCTTGGTTTGTTCAAGGAACTTGGTTTGCTAAAGGAACTACCGGCTGAAATTTTCCCAGCAAGTGTCCCTAGACCATTTGGCTTCTTCATCCCCTAAGGGAGGATATAAGCAGCTTGTTCATTCATTTTCAAGTAACCAAAGCTAAGACTATCAAAGCTGCTCTGAATTACACCAGATCTATAAAAAAGAAACAAATACAAGGTTTGATAGGCATAAAGTACCAATAGTGACACAGAAACTACAGAGAATGTGGACCCAGATGTAATAGGTACTTCTAGTTGCCTGTATCTGAATGCCTGTCCAATTCACTAAAGCAGTGGAAAAGACATCTCAGTTGATCTACTCTAGGTCTTCACTACTGCAGTATCTGTCATAAACTTGTGTTATGTTTACTCTTCTCTTACTCTTTTTCAAAACTTTATGTTTTCATTTGCAGTGCACTCTGAAGCCTACTGAGGTTGCATCAAATGGGCTTCTAATTAAATTTCTTTATTGTTGAGTGTTTTGTTTATTATCTTCCTGGCACGGGGTACCAACCTCAGCTTGATAAATTTATCAGAAGTGCTTGCAACCACTTTTTGAAGAAGTTTTTAATCCAGCTGCAGTTCAGGGGCAAGGACTAGTCCTTCATTTCCACAGTTTGTTGCTAAGGCTGACGGAGAATTTTACTCCTTCCCTTGGAAACTCAACTGCTTGGAACCCAGAAACCTGTCCAGGCACTCTGAGCACTTCAGAGTCCAAGTAACACCAGCATATTAATAGCCCTTGAGAGGGAGCTTCTTGCTATCAGGTACTCACACTCCACTTATAGACCCACAGATTTCTCACATTTATATTTAATCATAGTAGTCACTGCAAGCCTGAGCATGATTTTTGGAAGGTATTTCATCTTCAGGGAATTCTTCAGCCACTTAATGAAATTTATGTCTGTGTTGTTAACTCCAATGCTTGAAATAGTTTGTGGAAATACTGTAATGTCACTGAGAGATGTTTCTCTAGAATGCAGCTTGCAGGTCATGTGGTTTTTTACTAAGAATTTATTAACACTTGTATTATCTTTAACTAAGATTTGTATCTGGTATTCAAGATGAAATATGTGCACACCAAGGAACTGTGTATTGAAAGTAGTAAATACATGTTCCACACTTTGCTTCATGTCTAAGTTACTAAGAATTGTATAAATATTTTATGTAGACCCCATCATTGCAGGCACCTGTCTTAGTGTTTTGGAGTTTTTTGTCTAAGCTTCAGGGACAGGTGAGTAACTCAGACCATCAGCTAAGCCAAATCAGAGTCCCTGACAGTCAGTGGGAACAGAGAGCCATGAGAAGAGTATGTGTTTTACTTTATTCCCACATCTGCTTTTCTTTATAGGCAGGAAGAGTCCAAACAATTGAAGTCTAGAGGTAATACTAAAACATTTAGAGAAATACTGAACAACTAATTATTATTCCTAAGGTTTAATAAACCTTTTCTTTGTACATTCAGGTAATAGAGAAGAGCAAAGAAAATCAGAGCAAATACATTGTAAGGCTTGCCACAATAAATTCCTGTTTCTTTGAACATTGCATGTGGTCAGTGAATCTGTTAATTGTGTCTAGGAAACTGATGCTGTCTCCCACCTAACAGACTGTACATTTCCTGCAGAATATTCATATTGAATGGAATTTAAAACCTTAGAATTGTTTTAGTTTTCTAGATTGAAGAAGGAGTATTATGCTTCTTATAAATCCTGACGAACTTCAACCCAAATTGGAAGGGTAAATATCATACAGTGGTTTCTCTAGATGCCAGCATGTGTAGCAAGGGGAATGTTCCATTTTAATTGCTTTGGACTGTTGAAGTTGTCAATCTGTAATGCTGCACACCACACAGTCAGCCTTGGGCACATCAGTACTCTAATTACAGAAAGTCTGGCTCTTCACCAATGTTTTAACATTTGATTTATTTCCTGTTCAAGTTGTTCAATAGAGCCAGAGTTAATTGGTTTTCCAAATGAGTGTTAAAAATATAAAGACTCAGCTTCATTAAGTGGAGGCTGTACTTACTGTGCACCAATGAGTTGTAAATCCATGTAAAGGTTAGAGTGAGATTTCATAGCCTTGTGTTCAAAACTACAACTTGAATTAGTTTGTTTTGCTTACAAATTATGGTTAATATTTGACCCTAGTTAATAGCTGATCCTAGCTGCCTTTATTTTTTAAAGAGGAAGATAAGCTGCCTGAAGAAAAAAAAAATCAAGCTAAATATATTAAAAGTAGACTAATCCATTTTACAGTGAAATTTACAGCAATGTACCACAGATAAATCATAATTTCCTATTCCTGTGACCTACATGCTGTTCGTGCATGTTCAGCAATCTCATGCTTCTAATAGCAAAATTGTATTTAAGGAAACAAAGAAAATTGGCAGGTATTTTAACATTTTTTAATTCCTGTTGAGGCAATACAACAGGGTAGAAGGACTTTGCTGGGTTTTTCTCAGGAATAGCTAAGGTTTATTGGCTTTTTTGATCTGTGTGGGTGCATATGTGTGGTTTTGTTTCGATGGGTTTTTGGGGGAAGGGTTGCAGTGTTCCCTTGTATTACATTTTTTCCTAAAACATATTAAAACTTGCATTCAGAAGAAGTGTTTGATTTTTAAGACTCTTCAGTTTGGATTGAATAAAAAGTGTGAAGAATGTTCTGCAGTGTTCAGAGTATAGTAGAGGGGTGACTCAAGGAAAAAGCTGTGTGGACAGCGTGGTTTTGTTCAGGAGTGAGGGAAGGAAAATTTGGTGAGAAAGCAGCTGCCAAGCCAGCCAGGGCTGGAGCTGATCAGCAGGATGGAGTAGATAGTGGAGATACACAGACACAGAAATGGTATCATCTGGGAGGGTCTCTGATAAGCCCATAAATAAGGAGCAGTAGCCAGCAGTGGAAGACAGGACAGCAGGGAGGAGCAGGAGCAGTCTCCATAAGGACAGTTGGAAAAGTTGGAAACAGAGCCAGAGACCCCCAGCCAAGGAGGGATGACTGATCAGTAGGTGAGACTGGGTGAGCTCAGGGGAAGAAAGGAGAGGAGGCAGAGGGTGCGAGTTTCTCAGCTGTGAAAAGTAGCACTGATGTAGATGTTTGGGTTTATCTGTCTGGAAAGCTGTCAGAGAGCTGACACATTTACCCACCAGGGTGGTTACATGGCAAGGCACCCAGACACCCCTGTGGTAGGCATGAACAACTTGAACAGCTCAGTGAAGGAGATGGAGTTACTCTTGTATGTTTAAAAGCTAAGATTGCTGGGAAAGAAAGAGGCTGGCATATTAATAATGACTGTAGAACATACTTTCTCCTAGGCAGCAGTGGAGGGGCCAGCAGCAGCACATGCTCCCCTGGGATGGCCTGGGAGCCAGGGTCCATCCCAGCCCCAGCCAGGAGCAGGGAAGCCAGGGCAAACAGGGCAGCCCCAGCCCTTGGGCACTGCCCATCTCCCAGGGCTGGCACACGGTCCCACAGGTGAGCCCAGCTCAGCAGGGCCCAGGGCCAGGCAGGGCAGGGCTGTGGGGAGTTGGAGTCTGGCTCTCCTGGGGGAGTCAGGACTGAAGGAGTCCTTCGGGCCCACATGTTTTCAGCAAAAATAGGAATACAGAATAAGAATGTTGTATAGCATGGTATGCTACTGCAATGACTATCAAAAAATAAAGGACAGAATGGAAAAAGTAATCATTGTAAATTGAAAAAATCATAGATTCCTGTGTTTAAAAGAAAAACATAAATCTGCTGGAAATCTTCAGATATGGACAGAGACACCTGAGTGTCTCTATGGAGAAATACCACAAAAAGCTGTATCAGGGTTTAACCTCTCAGTTAGAGATCGGAGTCCAAACATTCCTAAACAAGTTGAAACATGTAGGAAACTAATTTTTAATCAAAATGGTTTTAAAGTGCAGGTATCCTAAGATAAGCACTCTGAATTTCATTATCTTAATTTTCCTGAAATTTCCTTAAATGTATTCCATATAAAAAGAAAACTGAAATATCACCCTTTTTCTGTCCTATATAATTCGTACCCAGGCTATAGATTATAGTCTTCAAACTTAGAACTACTGTGAGATGCAAACATGTCAAAACAGTGATGTGCCAAATATTTAAAAACTGGTACTTTGTCTAACCAACACTTGAACTTGACATTGAGTTTCAGGGAGATAATCAAAGGCCTTATCAAATGCATTGGCTTAAATATCAATAAAACACTGGCTTTGGATCTTACTACTAATCAGGTTTATCTGAAGCAGAGCCAGATTTCAAAGGTGATGTTTATATCAGACTACAACAAATATTTTAGGAAAGTTGGTTTGGTAGCTATCAGAAATGTCTTTGCTAAATTCTCTGACATGGAAAATTATTTTAAGGTGCCCAAGTTGCAGACTGTATATTCTGTCAGCAGGCTAATTGTGGTAGTACATCTCATTAAGAGTGCTGAATGCTGTAATAGCTTTTGTGCAGTTGCTGCTGCATCTAATGAGAAGCAGCACAATGCAAGCCATATTACCAGCCTGACAATTTGTTCTATTGATTTATCACACCTCTTTTACTGCTGCCTACCCATAAGGATTGCAAAACATTCATCAGATATTTGCGAGGTTTGACTTCTTACCTCCACAAATGTGCAACAAAACCTCTTTGAAGCATTGCCACGTGAGTTGGTGTTGAGTCTGACTTGGATTTTTCTTTTTTCCCTTTTCCAAATTCCAGCTCCAGTCTTCAACAAAACAGAATGAAGAATCCATTCTAAATTATCTGAAATTTTAAAATTATTAGCAATATCTTAATGGATAACTCTTCCATTTTATAAAACTGAGTTCTGCCAGCATTTTACACTATATTTTTTATTAGTCTAAATATTTCACTCGTACTATACAAGAGCATACATTTAGAGAAAGCAATGCTAGAAGTTCATAGATTTTTCTTAGGATATAACAAGGACAAAACAGTACTTCCAAGCTCTGAGTCATATGCAAGTCTCATAAATGCCTAGTTGCTACAGCTCACATATAATAAATGTTCCTTGAGAAATTACTCAAGTGATATGAAACATCACAGAAGTATTTCTATGAAACTACAATTAAAATTTTACAAGGACTGAGTGCAAATTTTAATAGAAATATGCACAAAAATCCTCCATTATAAATGCACGACAGTTCATTGGATGATGAAATCAATAGAAAGATTCCCTTGTGAGGTTTGCCTCTAGAAGCTTCTTCTTTCATTATTGTTACCTACCACTTTGGCAGAGAGTATCCAGAGAGGTAGGATAGTCTGTGCTTCATTTAGCTGCAACACATCTTTCTACACATCTAAGATACACAGAAAAAGACAGAAAGTTGAATGGAATCAAAGGACATGCTGGGAAGTACAAACCCCAGCCCTGTTCCCTTAAGAGAATATTCAGTTGTCTGTATCACACACTAGAGGTTGATAAATTGACAGAAATAATCAGAAAAATTATATAGGATGTGCAGTGTTTGAGAAAATTTCTGCTAATATGGTCATATATGAGATTTTTTATAAAAACCCAACTCTTAGAAAAACACAGGGATAACTGGTCTATAAACTAGTGACCTTTGCCTAATTAGAAGACTTTCTGACGTTCAGAGTGGATGTAGGTTCTGCGTCCTTGGTGCTATCTACTGGACTTAGGCTCCTAAACAGAGAGCTCAGCTTTCAAAGCTATGAGAAAATCTGTTTTGCCACTACTCAAGTACTGTACAGTATCTGAGTCATCTCCTGACTCTACAGAGACAGATCTGAGGCAGTTGCTCTTCCTTTCTCAGGAAATCTGACTTGGAAAGAGAAGTTAAGGTCAGGGAACTAAATTGGCTTCTGGGTGAGTAGTAGCTTACTCTTTCCTCTGAAAGTTCAGATGCCTATGAAAAATAACTGTGCTTCTTTTTTCTTTTAAGTGATCATAACTTAAAAATATGGCATAAAGTAGTTTTGAAACTCTTGCAGAAAAAAAACCTGCAGTGATATTAAACCATCAAATCCATCCGAAAAATTACTTGTGGTATCTTTAAAATGAGCTATCTGGAGGAATATGGCAGACCTCCTCCCCAAATCCATGATATTATTCTGGTAGGTTGTAGTCCACACAGAAGAGCATAGAGAGATGGGTCATAGCCTCCTGATGGGCTGGAGATGGATGACAGACATAGATTGCCCTGATCATTATTCAAAAAAATATTCATGCCAATGGATTGGCCTGGGAGAAGGAATAGACTGACTGCTGAAGTCAAAGTGTTGCCAAACCTTTCTATTCATAAGTCTATTGGCTTATAAGAAATAAAGAAAGAAATTCTAGAATATATGTTGTATGTAAAAGAACATTGTATCATGACTGTCATTGTGTAGATGTCAAAATTATCAAGCAGGTAAAAAGCAGTGATGGAATCAAAAGAAGAATCTACAATCCAATTAAAGGGAAAATCACCCTACAAGAAAAAAATTACATTACCATTTTCTCCTCCCTTTCCATACATTGTTTAGCTTTTTCCCACAACGTTCTGTAATGACTTTTGAAGAGTTTTGATATGGTACTCCAGTATAAGAACTTTGGTGCCACCTCTTCTGGGAAGTCTCCAAAAAAGGTCAGCATTGCTTTTTTTCCCATCAGTTTCCATCTTTATTTGATACTGAGTGACAGTCTTTGGAGGAAATCTGTTCCACAAACTTGTGTTTGTGGTCCTGACAATAGCCATGTCTATGTAGGATTACCTGTTCCTGACCTGTACAGGTGTACTGCTCAGCTTGGCATTGGCTGGTAATGGGTATTCATTCCTAAAATCTAGAGAAAAGCTGCAAGATACACAAAGAGCTGTGAATGTCACATACACCACAGCCTTAATTTCATCCATGTGTTAAAAATTTTGAAGCATAAGGCTGTATATTTTCAAGCAGCCTTCCTCAAACTTGATAATAGTATTTAATTAATTTCCCTTTATTTTAATCTAAATGTTCCTTACTATGTTGTCAAAGCTTTCAGGCCAGTCATCTGTAGTGGAACATTGTCCTGATTTTTTTTTTTCTCTGTCTTTACTTATCATAGTCCTACAGTCCTTGCAATTGTCACTGTGTGGAAAATACAGTAAATTGTATTTTTCCTTCAGAGCTGACTGGATAAATGGATATATCATTGCCATACATTCCTTGCATATGCTAATCATACAGAGGGGGATGAATTATTTTACACAAATATTTGGCAAATTAAGACTCCAGCTTATTTTGGATATTGTAGCATTCCTATCTGCCTTGATCCAACAAAGCAGTGATGTAGTATGAATTTCTAACTATAACAGCATCTTAATGTCAGTAGCTTCAACAAAAATTCATTTACACTTCCAAGAGGTATTTAGATCAATCTTCTCCCTTGAGCCTTAGATTTGGCTGAGTCAGTTCATGAGGAAATTAGTCTGTGCATCCAGTTTGCCCAAATCAGTGGCACCACTATCAACTGCAATTGATGAAATTCCTTCACTTCTTATGAGTCAACTACACAAGTCAGAAATTGCTGTCTCTTTTCTACTAAATGTATCTGCTGTGCTGAAGAGAAAGGAGAAGATACTTCAGTCAGGTCAATGGTTGAACATACATTAGTTTGCATTGTTTTTTGCATTTTTACTTCTCAAAGTTGGTCTAGGATCTTGAGCAAGTAATACCTACAAGTTACAGGAGTTCTGCAGGAACAATGCTGATTATCGTCTTCCAACCATGTCTTAAATACAAGATTTGTTAGATGCAACATTACTTCAAAGAAGCCATCTGATTCCTTTTTGCATGAGTTAATACTCAGCACCTTTCTTTTAGGGTATTTGTAGTTTGTATTAAACAGAAAATTAATGCTATTATTAAGATACCATGTGTTCCAAGTAAGGATTAGCAATATGTAGTGATGGCTCAGTTTGGTAAGAAAACAAGCTGTACATAGGCAACAGTGCAGTAGAGAAATAAATTTCTAATGTATATATAGGGTTGCAACCAGGAACTTTAAAAAAAAAAAAAAAACAAAAAGCTCACATTTTGAAAATAACCACTGCAGAATAACTATATACCATAAATTGAATAAAAGCTTCTAGTTATTGATCTAGTGTACTGGATGAGAAAAGGTGACAATCCAGAGACTGAGGAAGTGACCAGACTGTATTTTTTATTTCACTACTTTGCTCCCTCTTACATTTAATGGGCACATATCTTTGTGGTCACATATTTGTAATGACTCCTTTGCTACCTGCTGTATAGCTTTATATTTATTAGTAAATGGTTCATGTCATAAAAGAAAGATTATGTTTTTTCTTTGGTCAATAGTGTTTCTGAAACTGGCTGCTGAAGGGGAATTTTATTGTAATTAAACTGAGTCTAGGCACAACTCAGACCTAAAATACTACTGAGACTGAATTTAAGACAGCTTGGAATTTTCTAAGTTATGACTTGCATATTTTAACAAAAGCTTCCCACTTATGACATTGTCTTCTGTTTAATATACTTCTGGTTTGGGTTTTGGGGGTTTTTTGATTTTCCTTTTTTTAAGCTTATTTGTGCTTAGAGAAGCTTGCTAGCCATGTGCATATCATGTGAAAATCATTAAATGTTTAAGAAACGATTAATAAAATAAAATTAATTGGTGGTTGAATGTCAGCTATTAAATAATTATATCTATTTTCAAGCAAAAAATAAGGAGAAAATTAGCTGCTTGAGGCCTAAGTCTCTTTGAATGGGCTGCCCACTGAGCTGAGCACTCCCTCAATAGAATAGACATGATACCAAGTGAGAGTGGTTTTCTTAGATCCTGAATTGAAATTTAATTTTTCCTTTGCATCCCTGCTCAAGAAAGCTAATTCAAAACTGTTATCAAGAAAAATTCCATTTAGTACATCAGTCTTCTGTTTGACATTTATAGCTTTAACACAAACTGGACTGGATATTTGAATGTGCTGTATAGTAAATACAAATATCTGCAGGCATATGTATTTAAAGAAATAATATGTATAAGCTGTATCTTCTGATGGTTTTCCAAGCCTGAGCATTCATTAATTTGTTTTTATGCAGATGACTAACCAGTTAATTAAGCACAAAGGCAAAATTTCTACAAATTGAATGTCAGGTCTCACTTTGAAACCTGATTTCCCTCCCCTTCCAACTGTATTCTCCTACCTCCAGTTCACAGTGCCTGTACATCAATTCTGTAAATCTACATGAGGTTTTCCACCTCACATGACCCAACAAACACACGAACCAACAATGTGCCCTCACAGCAAAGAACACCAATGGCATCCTGGGCTGCATTAGGCAGAGCACTGCCAAGAGGTCAGGGAAGGTGATCCTCCACTCAGCACTGCTGAGACACACCTGGAGTACTCAGGCCAGTTCTGAGAAATGAACATACTGGACTGAATCCAGCAAAGGGCCATGAGGGTGATTAAGGTGCTGAAGCATTGACATACATATGAAGAGAGGCTGAGTGGATGGGAACTGTTCAGCCTGGAGACAAGACATGGAGAGATCTTCTCAATGTTTATCAGTATCTGAGAAAGAGAAGTTAAAAGGCATGAATTTTTGCCAGAGGCACATGGTGTGAGCTGCCAGTGGAAATACAGTGCCAAGAACAGCAAGGGCTGTCTTGAGGCTGGTAATAGAGGCCAATATCACATCTAGGAGGACAGGGGCCTTGGCACCCAGAGCCCAGTCCCACCATGTCCCAGCAAGGTGGACTCAGAGATGGTGCTCAGCTTCCATCAAGGCTCTAAATCATCACGTCAGTTTGTCACAGAGACAGATCTGAGGTCAAGCCAGGGAGTCAGTCCACAGACCATGATCAGGTCTGCTGGGCATGAACGATGTCAGACACGGCTCAGTGACTGTCAGGCAAGTCCATGGTGACAGTGCAGACCTCAGGTCAGAATGGGAAGCCAGTTGACCAGCTGGGATCCAGGCCAAGAGGATCAGTGGCCATGAAGAAGCACAGCTGTCACTCAGCTGGAGCCTGGCTCTCCAGTGGTGTCTCTGAGGCAGGGAAGGAAAGCCAAGCTGAAACAGGGCTCCTGGGCCCATGGGCAGGGCTGTGGATGGACTTCCATGTGAGCAGGTCAGGGTCAGTAAAGGCTGTAAGTGCACCCTGACATACAAGCAATTCCACTTAAATAAAATGCACTTCCTTCACTGGGGAGGTGGTCAAGCAGTGTAATAGCTTGCTCAGTGAGGTTGTGGGGTCTCTGTACTTGGCAATGTCCAAACCCACTCTGGTTCTTGGAAACTGTCTGTTGGACTAGACAATCTCGAGATCCAACCTTCAATGTTTAGGTTTCTGTAATTTTCTGATAGCTAGAAACAAATGTTAAATTTAAGGTGGGCATATGCCCATACATAACTCTTATGGAACAGCTGTCTTTCAATTCACATTCTGTCTTACTCATAGTAACTTAACATTTTTCCAAGCCCTCAACCCCTAAATTTCTTTCTGTTCTATAAATGTACAGCAGAGATTCATATTCAAACACATTTTTTTAATTTAAGCTGTTACATAAAATTTATGATTCCTAAATGCATAAAAATGTTTAATTAATTAAAAGTCAGGCTATATATGTGCCTACATTCTAGAAGTTAGAAGTTTTCATTCCAGAGATTTTTTTCCCCAGATTCATATACGTGTGCAAATACCACACTGAGGCACTCTGCTTTACATCTAATCTGCATAATATATTGATGCTGGAAGAACCTAAATTGGGTCACATCTTGACTCAGCTGTGGTGCTCCTGCTGACTCCTGTTGATATCAGTGGGAGTTCTGTATATTGAGGGAAGGCAGCATGTCTGAACTAAGATCAGTCATGGAGATCTAAGAGAATTTTCCCTCACAATATAGCTTTGCATTTTGTGAGCTGTTTTGTTTATACATTATAGATTAGCTGTTGTCTGATAGCTAAACTTTCATCCTAACATAAAGACTCAATAATTTCCTAACTATATTTTTATGCAAAATATAAATTTCCATTTTCTATTCCCTCAGCGATATTTCTGCAAGACATACTTGTCTCCTTTTTGGAAGGGGGAGAATAAAACCTACCAAAAAATGGTATGAAAGCAGTTAGATTTTTTTGTGTAGGATTCCTGATGTGCTGGTTTCATGCCTGCACTGTGATGCATGCCACCAATTTAGCAGTCATTCAGTACAGTAGATGTGTTACAGTCATAAAAAATTTACTTAATCTGAAAAACATACGTGCCACAATTCCAGTAGAACTCCAACCCAATTCTATTTAGCAGAAGCTTTTAACTTTCCCCATGCTCATAAGGACTTAATTTTACCCCCTTAAATAAATATTTTCTACTCTACCAAAGTTAATTAGTAGTCAAATATACTTGAGAAATTTTGCCCAAAGCACAATCCTAATAAAACTAGTCTAGAGTATACCCCGTGATACAGGAGCAACTGGAATAACTAAGATTTTCATAATTTTTTTATATCTTCTTATCTTCCTAGTTATCATTTGTTTGAATATACAGGTAAAATTGAGGTGAAAGACTGAGTTACAGTCAGCACCAGTGAATAGAAAAATGCAAAGTTTTCCCTATGTGGAGGGTGGTGTGAAGACAAGAATGGAAGGATTACCTTCATGAGTGCCATTGTTTGTGTGTGTTTATTGAGTAATCTATTTTTGCATTCGGTAAACTTAGTGTAGCCCCTTTGCTGTAATCTTTAGATCTTAGGACCCTCGGCCAGAAAGATGCTGCTGTTACAATTTCCTTGATTCTGCTGTCTTTTTATTGCTGATTACTTTACAGTGTTCATCTCGTTTTGTTTTGTCTCATTTACAGAATTGGAGAAAACATTGATTTTTTTTTTTTTAGTTTGTATTTTAAAATGGAAAGAAAAGCATTTGTTATAGATAAAAAAGCTGACATATGATCAATAGAAAAGATACTAATGGGCTGTTTTCCTGTCACTTCACTTTTGATGTAATTCTAATGTCAGCACTTACTGTAGTGCTGTGCTTCAAGAAAGCCAAAAGGAACAGAGAGAAGCCCTCACTAAGTCAGCCAGAACCACAGATTCTGATAAAAGGACCTATTTCCTGTGCACCACCATGTATTTTTACCTTTTGCTTAGGAGAATATTAGTGTGAATTGTGACCATTTGAAGAAAAAAAAATTAGCACAAGTAGGTAAGCCAGAAAAAATAGCTTTATGCTCTTAGGATTACCTTTTCTAATCAAACAATTGAAACCTTTTCTAAAAAAAAATTTTTTCTTGAATGCAAGACAAATTTTTATGTGTGACAGACTAGCAGCTGCCATCCTGACTTCTTTCCAGATACTCAGTAATTTCATCTTTTTACACAGAGCTCTGCCTGTAATTCTCTTGAATTTTCTCTTGAGTATGCAAAAAATGCACCCTTCCTCACATATAACTAAATGATTTGGACTCTCTAGTTGGTCACAGGTTACATCAGAATCATTCAGGTTGGAGAATACCTGTAAGACCTTCAAGTCCAGCAATTAACCCAGCACTGCCAAGTCCAGCACCAAGCCATGTCCCTGAGTGCCACATCTACATGGGGACTCAACTACTTCTCTTGGCAGCCTGTTCCAGTGGTTGACAATGCTTTCTATGGGGAAACTTCTCCTAATATCCAATCTAAACTTCCCCTGACACAAATTGAGGCTATTTCCTCTTGTCCAGTTATGTGTTACCTTGGAAAATTCACCAGCCCCCACCTTGCCACAGCCTCCTTTCAGGCAGAGCAGTGAAGTCCCTGCTGAGCCTCCTCTTTCCCACACTAAACACCTCCAGCTCTCTCAGCCACTCCTCATAACACTTGTGCTCCAAAATCCTCTCCAGCTTCATTGCTCATCTCCAGACATGCTCCAGCCCCTCAATGTTTTTCTTGAAGTGAGGGCCCAGGAGCTGAACACAGAATTCAAGGTGCAGACATACCCAATTTGAACGTTTTTATACTTAGAACATTTCTGCTAGATTAATTTTTTTCATCTTAAATGCTTTCTTGTCTGCTTATTAACTGGTAGCAGTGGCAGTCACTTCTGGGTCTTGATGGACAAGGAAGCATCACTGAAATGGAATGAGGCTACATATGCACACAGAAATATTCCCTTATTCTTTGCATTTTATATTAGAGAATATGTTTCTCACTCCTGACAGTTTATTTATAGTTTTTTCACTTGCTGTCTTTACAAACTGCAGTATCTCTGTGTTCCATGAATTATGACCATAAGTTACATTTGTGCATTTAAATTCAATCGGGTTTTACTCCTGTCTGAAGCAGAAGTTTGTGGGATGTACCTTGGAGAGAGAAATACTGTGAGGCAGCAAGCACAGTCAAATGACTTGAGGCAATGCTACAGTTTTCTGTGCTGCAGTTTTCCTTGGCTGAGATTGTCAGCTGTCTGACTTCCATTGAGCCAACTCTAGGGGAAAATGCAGAACTGGAACTGAATCAGTAACCAGCCTGCTTCTTTCCATGCCAGGGTAATGAGCATGCCTGTCAGGAGGAGATAGTGAGGCTGCTATCCCCCAGGAATAAGTTTTGCTATTGCATCTGAGTTTTTTACAGCAGCTTCACAGGTAATTTCCTCAGCCCCTGCACATAGGTTAGGCACAAATATACTGTCAGTGCAAGTAAGGAACTAATCAAGCTACCCTGGCTACAGAAGAGATTTCTGTGGTGAGAAATTTCTTGCAGCTCACAGAAGCACCATTTTAGAGCAAGGAAGAAACATACACTGAAGCCTAATATCAAATGATCTCATTTTGTTATGCAAGATGATTTGACTTAATTAGATCTCAGACTTCATATTAATGAAAACAAGAGGACCTCAGATTTGCATAAAATATATAAGGTGCAGTTAAAGAAAGAAGACAAGGATGGTTTTAAGGCACTACAGAAGTGTCTCACAATTGGACATTCCTGATAACTCAAACATACACATTCATGGATACTTTTCTTAATGTGCTTTAAGACATGGTTGTGATCCATGCTGACCAGGAAGGATGGACAGCATGTGAAGATGCAGAGCATAAAAAAAACTTGAAGCGTTTCTAAGTGTAGCTAACAGTAAGTCTGAAAGTTCAAAAATTGACACTGACATGTTGTTACTGTCAACCTGCTGTATGACCAAAAGGTAAATTAAAGGCAAGTCTTATTCTGCAGCACACTTCCTCATGGCAGTTATCAGATGTTTCTGCAAAGCAGCCAAATCCCAGGAAGATAATCAAATACAGTTGTGGAAGGGGGCATCCACCTGTTTACATGAAAGACAGACAGACAGACAGATGCACACACACACACACAGAAGTTTTATAGAAACACGAGGAAAAAAATTTATCCAAATAATAAATTTGGAGTAATCTGGAGAACTGGAGATCAGCAAGTTGGACTTTTCCAGTGGAAAATTGGTAGAAGATCTGAAGAACAAAACAGACAGATGAAGCTAAAAGAGCTTTGACACAAACGTATTCATGCTGTACTCAGAATCACTGCAGCTTATCTAGAGGCAGTGAAAAAAAATGGGATGAAGGTTAGTCCAGACATTTCTGAGGAGAGTGTGATTGTGTTATTTAACAAAACAGGAACCTATTAAAGATATTAAGCCATCATGCTATATGAAGAATAGTTTTCTTATCAGCTTGATCATTGAATAAACGATAACAAAACATTTTATGATAGCGTTAAGCCTGACATACACAGAAACACTTGAATGTCTAACACCCCTTGTTTTCTTAGTGCTTAATATGGATCAGTAGTGTTAGTATCTAAATAGCTTTTTAAATCTAGATTTAAGGCCTTCGGGGAGAGATGCAGTCCTTGGTTTGTGAGATCTTGCTTTTCCCCTGATTTTCTTCTTTACTTGAAGATCACCTTCACTATTTATGTGAATAAAAAGCTAGAAATTACTTTGTATTTTTATCTCGTTTTCAGATTTTTTGGTTTTTGTTTTATGATGACCCTGAATTTCTTTTCCAGTCCAAATGATTCTACTACGATTCTATTTAACAAATTGAATCTTTCAGACTTCTTCATCCAGACTCAGGCTGTTTCCTTCATCTCTTCAACTAAACTGTCTTGAACAGTGAATCAGTACTGTGAATCAGTATTTTAAGCTTTCGACAGCTTTGTTTACCATAGAAGCTCTTAAATTAAATTTGCAGTGATAAACATCTCATTGTGGGTTGTTCATATGGCTTATTATAGTAGAATGTTAATGCGATAGACAATTCCTAATAATTAGCACCTAGAACAAGAGATTATAATTTAAGGTTATAGAAGCCAACTTTGCAACAAAATAATTTGGGTTTGATGTCCTATTAACCTGGAAATGTGGTACTTTAAGGCTGATTTGGATCCAATGGCTGGAACAATGCTGGGGAGATAACATACTTTATTTTTTTAACAGGATCACAAATCATCTATAGCATAGGTAGCTACTGGAGTATGTTTATATTGGAACATGCCTGAAAGCAATGGCTTTTTGGTTTAAATGTATCTTTCTGTTATTCTAACTTGTAGAGTCTAGCACTGTTTTTTTTTTCCTTACCTTGATCTACTTTATGTAGATTACACATGAAATATCTTTCCAATTTACCAATATTGATTAGCAAAATTAATATTTGTAGGTTTTATTTTTAAATGGCTCCCTAGGATGCTTAGGGCTAAAAAGAAAAGTTCAAAGTGCCCTTTGATGAAGAAAGGAAGTCATAAGAGCAAAGTGTAAAGAAGAAGTAAATTTAGGACATTTGACAGCTTAAAGATGATCCTCTGTCATGAGGATGACCGACTTTGTTGCAGAGTCTTTGTTGGTTTCAGCGTAACCCACATGAAATGGTAGTTTCTTTCTGCTCTTCAGTCCTTAGTACTTATTTTTCTTTGGTTCTCCTTGCTATTTTGTTCCCTTCTGCCCTGCTGTGTGTCCCAGCCCCAGGGTGGGTTGCCCATACCCACAGTCCCATCAGAGGCGTTCCTCCTCCAACACTGAGCACCCCCTTCCAAGGAAGAGTCTCCAGCCATGTTTCCTCCTCAAACACTTAGAGAGTGTGAAGACTTTCTTTAATTTTGATATACCTGGTAAAGGAACAATTAATATCATCTTTACTTCCTTTGCTTTACTATCACACCTCCTAGGAAAATTATTTTTTTAATATATTTACTCACTGTTGAGCCTGTACTACCTTAAGAATACACATTGTTTTAAAATTATTTGGTTGTTATTATGACAACAAAAATGAAATGGTCATGGTTTGCCAGAAAGAAATTTAATTAACAGATATTAGTCAGTGCAGGTAGTAAATTAATTTTGAAAATAAAGAAATTTCTTTGAAGATTTTTCAAACTTTTATGCTTACCTGTCTAGTAGCAATTCTTCAGAAAGACCAGCTTTCAGTCATATGCCTTCACAGAAGGATCTCAGTTTCAAGGGAAAGGTTTCACTTTTTTGAAAGAAAAATTGGACAGAAAAGGGTGTTTTAAATTTTGAAATGTTTTGTGATTAAATCAAAATAAAAGTATCATTTTATTTCATCTTTTGGTAAATTTTGAAGAAGTTCTGGGTTTTTATCATATACTCCCTTTATTTTCTTTACATTGCTTGGGATTTTTTATACCAGCATCCACCAGGAATGGTTGGACAGACATTCTAAGGCCTACAAATTCTCTTGATAGTGTTTTCTAGGTAGAAAAACATAGGAATACACAAGATGTTAGTCTAAAATATACACTCAGAAAAGTATAAAGAAAGAAACAAGACCCAAGAAAGAAATAATATTTTAATTAAATTAAAACAGAGTATTACGAAATAATCTTGACTTTAACAACACTAACAAAAAACAAGTGTTAGCATTAAAACAAGCTTAATGCTCTACACAGGCTGTTTCTGAGGAGGGGATGTTTGAATTTCGTAATATAATTTAATTCCCTCTGAAATATAATGTTTAGGTGTCTGTATATATAAATATTTAGGGCAAGCAATTTTCAGATGTCTATATATCAGTGTTCCTGTCTCAATCCTCATTGTAGACATCCAGTAATGGAAGAGAATTAATATGATATGATGAGAGATTAATTTAAAAGATAAAATACAGATAGGGAGTGACAGTAATCACAGTATTGGTAGACATCTCTTCACTATCATTCCCTTTGGATGAAGCAATTTTAAAAAACAAAAAATAAAAATGAAAAAAAGACACCTATTCTTAAATACCAGACATACTTATTTAAACTATAGTTTTCTCACAAACAGAGAAGTTAAACTTTTCCCTCAAATAATAAGGTTTGGCAGCTCTCAGACACACTGATGGTCATCACTAAGTATATAAACTTTTTTTTATCATCTTGCAATCTCATTCATTTTTTGTTGTGCCATTATTACAAATGTGTGAACAAAAAGGGCAGCCTATGCCTTCTGTGTGTTAGTGAAATCAGATAAGGAAATGTTTTGACAAAGCAAAAGATTACTATGTCAGTCAGATTAGCTTAAAACCCTTCAAAACTGAAAGAGTAAATCTGAGCATTCATCAAGGGTTGTGAGATAATGGGAAGTTGTATGAGGGTAGGCTGTAATGAACAAAGCCTTAAGTTCACCAGCATTGAGCTGTATTTCAGTGCAATTGTAACACATCTGTTTGCAACAATAAATTGCATGTTCTAAGGTGACAAAAACCTCTTGTTGTTGGCTGTGGATATCTAATCATGGATTTTAAAGTGTTTGAGTTGAAGCTGTTTGATAAGATATTCGTGAAAGTTTTATAAGACAGCCTTTCCCATAGCATCAATATCTAATCTGCTTTTAAAGCTGGTATGAGCAAGGAGTGACTCATACCACTTAGAAAGGTGGTGATGTGATCCAAATAACTCTTGAGTTTTTTTCATTGCTCTGGCAGAGATTTTCACTGTGATTTTGAGCATGTTAATTACATTAACACTTCCAAATTCTGTTTTCTGCATCTGTATAACAGGGATAGTGATAATTTGTTACATCATAGGTTTGCTTGAAAGTTGAATTCTTTAATAAAATAAACAGAATCAGTATAATTATTTACATTATTAATATGATAGTTTTTCTTATAAATAATGACAACTGTAGTATAATATGTTTTTACTTCCCATATTAATACCTACAGTTACACTTCCAAAATGATCCAAAAGATCTAAAAATGAAAAAAAAATTCCAGATTTGTTTTTTAATTTTGATGTCACTAAAGTCCATGAGAGTTTTCCCAGTGCTTCAAGGAGGAAGTGCTCTTAGCTCAGTAGATAGTTTGTTGTTCATGTACTGTAACTTGTAAACACAAAACATCAGTGGTGTGTTTGTCGCAGGGATTGAACAGTCCAGAAAACAGATTAGTCATGCAGAAAAATATTTTTCTGTCCTACTTGTCATTTCTGTGATCAATGCTAGCTTCTATGAAAAGCAGAGAATGATTTGGGAAACAGAAATATACAGTGGTTTTTGCATTTGCTTTCTGATTGAAAATTAAAGCAGAAGCAAAATTTCAAATATTGTTTCTCTTAATGAAATTATCATTTCAAAGGAAAATTAGAAGATGATCTGTAAACACACAAAAACAATACAGAGATATTATGTACTTAAACACCAAGATTTGCATCTCAGATATAAAGATATTTTGAGCGTAGAAATCAAGAACTTTAAAAGATTATTTCCAAATTTTTTCCATATTAAAATACCACGTTTGACATCCCAGTTGCAAAACTTCATATAACATGCTTGAATTTTGGTCAGTCATGAGGAAATAGGTTTAAGTATCTATTTATGAAGTCTATTAGGGATAATTAAGATTTACAGCCCTGAATCTTCTGCAGCTAGAAAACTAAGGAATAAAGATGACCTATATATTTCCTGTAGAATACCAGTGGAAGAGAGCAGATAATTTTGGTTCTCCATGCAAATATTGTGGTATTGTGCTCTATTTAGAAAGAAACAAGGGGTACCAGCTGTGGTTTTGGGCACACTCATGGATGTGTGTATTAGTTATTCCTGGGGCATGCCAAGTAGCTCCAGACCTCCCTGGATGATAAATGGAGAAATTAGTGGACAGTAAATAGGTGTTAGTGGTATATAGTTGTGCAGCCATTCAGTCCTGCCAGGATTGAAACCACAAGCCCACCCAGAAGAAAAGTTTTAGGAATATCAGTCTCAAAGTCTTAGATGCTTCAAGATTTCAGACATACTGGTAGTTAGTCTCAGTTTTGGAGGTACAGCCTTCATCTCCAAGTGAGTCTCTCAATTCAGGTTCAGTTGGGCTGCCTGGACACAGGTTCTCATGTCATTTGAAAACACTGTAGGGGTCTTGATGCCTTCAAGACATCCATAGAGGATCCTTGATGTCATGTAAGACCCAGGAGAAACCTCTGCCTTGCTGGACTAGGAGGCAAAAGCTGGGATGTGTTCCTATATCTAAAATGACAGTAGGCAACTGTGTAGCTGCTGAACTGAGCTCTCAGAGTCTGCCCTGTGGTCAGATGTGAGGTACCTAGCTTTCTCACTGACACCAACATCAGTTAGTCTTAAATACAGAACTCCACTGAACTGTGCCACTGATAAGAGACCTCTTTCAAAGAAGAAAGTTGTGTTGCTTATCCAAATGGACTTAAATTTAAATTACATTCAGCTTCTCCAAGCCACATCTTGAAATACAGGAACCCCGTTGATTCTTCGACACTGCAGATGATAAAATCAACAAAAAGAATGTTGCTTTTAATTTCAGCAAGGGATGTTTTCAGGTTTGTTAGCATATCTGATTTTCACTCCTGTGCTGACTGCAAATATATTCATCAGTCTGCCTCAAGGTCAAAATTGAGATACAGCCTTCTTCAGTTGGCAAGATGACTACAGTTTAAAAGCGGAAGGCCAGCATTTAATCACCAGTGATGCAATGCTTAATGTTTGTTTGCATACTAATAATTTAGTATTTTTTTCAGTGATGCTTGTAATTAAGTGCTCTGAGTGTCCTTCCTCCATTTGATCAACCTGAGCCCAGGTTTTGGGCTTCTCAGATATTCAAGATGATGCTCAGGGGTTTGCCAGTCACTCTACTGACACACCTCCAAACATTTTACCAAGGGAATAAATACTGCTAGCCCAAATGACTTCGTTCCTTCTTAATATTAATGCTAAATAGACAAGTCAGTGTTCAGTAGACCTCATTGAAATCTGTGTTGACTGGCCACTGGTATATAAAGAATACTGAATTCAGGAGGAGAGTTTCATTTTTTTTATATTTCTGGAAGGATACATTTGAGAAAATATCCTTGATAAGTCAGCATCTTTCACTTCTTAGATACATTAACAGACAGAGAATCTGATAGAGATTTTAAGTCAATGTACTTTCAGCTGTGGTTTTGCTAATCTACTTCAGCCACAAGTAGAGTTCTTTGGATTCACAATGATGGGACTCAGAGGTGTCAAATATTTTCATGAGCCTGATTTGGATGTTCCTTATGATAACATTTGAATACAGAAAATCACCAGTGACAAAAATAGTCAATTTCCTTTCAAACCATATTCCCTTCAGTGTACAATTTGCTACAGTCAGGAAGTATATGTTTGTGTATTTATTTCCTTTTATGTTTTAGTATTTTAGCTTTTAGAATTGAATTTTATGAACTTATGCAAAAGACATCTTATTAAACTGAAAAAATGGAAAGAGTTAGTTGAAGATTAATTTTGAAATTTTAAATAATGTTTAGATGTTTTTTGTAATCATATATACATTTTAACACTGGACTAGAGCCTAGTCTTGGCTAGGGGGAAAAACCAACACAACTCTCTATCCCATGGGTCTTCTCTTTCAAAACCCAGCTAAATATTGTTATGAAGCAATGTATAAAGCACTGACAATGCCTCTATGAATCATGAATCTTTTAATGTGGATGCCTGAGTCACTGACCATTGCAATCACAGCTAAATCAATGTCTTTATTTTCTCCAGTGCATAAACAGAACAAGGACAATGCCACTGAGGAGGTAATACTGACATTGTGGAATAGTGGTCCTACTCTTCAGTCACAACAACCCTGTTCAGACCTACAGGCTGGGGCAGAGTGGCTGGAAAGCTGCCTGGTAGAAAAGGACCTGGGGGTGCTGGTCAACAGCAGCTGGACATGAGCCAGCAGGCAGCATCTGCCCAGGTGGCCAGGGAAGCTAATGGCATCCTGGCCTGTACCAGCAGTAGTGTGGCCAGCAGGACCAGGGCAGGGATTGTCCCCCTGTACTGGGCACTGCTGAGGCCACACCTGGAGTGCTGTGTCCAGTTCTGGGCTCCTCACTGTGAGAAGGACATTGAGGGGCTGGGGCGAGCCCAGAGAAGGGCAACGGAGCTGGTGAAGGGTCTGGAGCACAAGTCCTGTGAGGAGCAGCTGAGGGAGCTGGGGGTGTTCAGCCTGGAAAAGAGGAGGCTCAGGGGAGACCTTCTTGCTCTCTACAACTGCCTGCAAGGAGCCAGGGGCACCCTGGTTTCTTCTCCCAGCAGCAACAGGACAAGAACAAATGGCCTCAGACTGTGCCAGGGGAGATTCAGGTTGGGCATTGGGAAGAAATTATTCACTGAAAAGGTTGTCAAGCATTGGAATGGACTGCCCAGGGAAGCAGTGGAGCCACCATCTCTGGTGGTGTTCAAGGAATGACTGAACGTGGCATTTAGTGCTGTGATATAATTGACATCATGATGTTTAGTCAAAGCCTGGGGTCAGTGATCCTGGAGGTCTTTTCCAGCCTCAGTGATTCTATGAAGGTGAGCATAACCTTCTACTGATTTTTTTTAATATTCAAGCAGAGTCTAAGAGTTATATGGCATCTTCTCTGAACTGATAGTACAAAAAAGTAACCATATGCATCTCCTTTTCTACTACAGTAAGCACTGACAGATCCTCTTTGTTATTTAGCTGTGAACAGTCTTTCCTTCAGTACTTCTAAAACTGACATAGTGGCCTTTTCAGCTTGCTAAGACCTGATAGAAATTTCAAAGAATTCAGTTTAAAAATTCCTGTTAACATTGTTGCTCTTTAAACAAAAGAAGATCTGAGACACAACTAGATTTTTATGTTATCCAGGGCAAGGTATTATCGTGGGATAAACAAGATAAAGATGAGTTTGTAAAGTGCTGAAACAATGTTTAAAATGAAATATCAACTAGCAAATCCTTTTCATCCCACTTCCCTACTTTACCTTTCTGAAATGGAATTGATTATGATACATTGCAATTTATATTTCATACAATAAAATTATCCCCATATAAAAATAAAATGAAATAAAAAAGCTGAAAATTATAACAATAAAAATGAACAAAAAAAACCCCATGTCAATTAAAACGAGAAGAGAAATACAAATTGACTTGATATGCAGGCTTTAAAATTCAAATAAACAAAGAGCTAAAATCACACAAAATTATTTTCAATTCTAAATATGGAGCTAAAAGGGTTCTGATCTTAGTGAGAAAATCTAAAGAATAATAGTAAAATTTATGCATTCAAAAAAACAGCAACAACACAAGTTTTCATGTATATCAATCAAAAGTTCACTGCAGTTTATATTGTGCCTCCACATCTATGGCCAGAGAAAAATCTCTTCAAAGAATTTTTTTCTTTTAGCAGGTAGTCTGCCTGGCACTCTTTGCCTCATGTAGTTGTTAAAACAGGAACCAGAAATTGCATTTTCAGTTACATTGTTGGACACCTTGAGCAGTCATGGCCCAGGATGATCTGTACACTTTGGGAATCCAGCCCTAGGCATGCTTGAGAAGGTTTGAACTCTGCTTTTGGTGTCTCCATCACAATGCTTAGAGTAGAAGAAGCATTATTAGATGTGAACTTCTACTTGTATGTGATAAATGAAAATCAGTACTGTTCTGATTTGCAGTCCATCAGTATTTTTAATCCATTTTTGCCCTTAATTTGTTGACAGTCTGCACCAGGAAAGGTCAGAATCACTCTCATGAAAAGAATAGTCTTGGAATGAACAGAGCTGTTAAAGTTTTTTACCTTTTATTTCTTCTGTCTTTTTATTCCTTGGTAAGCATTACAAAATTAGCATAGAGATACCACTGTGTTTTCATTATGTTTCTGTACCTTTAACAAACTTAATTCAGTTTCCTGAGTTTTCAACCATGGGTGATAGGTAGGTGAAGACTAAGCTAGACCAAAGCCTTTACAAGGGCTTGAAAGTGGTAGAAAGAATATAACACTTAATAGGGGAATCTATTACAGTTCCTTCATCTTTCTTCTTGCTGGGATCACAACACATCCTTGTTTGCATGGGAGCCAGGCTGCATCAGAGTCTTGGGCTATGCCATACACAGTAAGAGGATTTTTATTTTCTATTTAATAGGGATTTTGTTAGTGTTGTCCATATGTGTATCACTTCCATCACCTGAAAAAAGAAATATGCAAATTCGACCTGGTGCACTGCACAAAGGCTTGCAGAGTAAGTTGTGTGAGTTGCTGTGAAAGTCATATTCTGTGATCTATACAGAGTTTCTGGCTGGATTTTAATGCACTAAAATTCCATCAGACTTTAGGGATTTAATTCAGGCAGCTCATCCATCACCACTGATAGACACTTTCCTTTAGAGGGCTTTCACTTCAGGATATCAGTAGTATTATTTGACAATCTTGATCCACTACAGTCAAAGACAACCAGACATCTTAACCAGTACAACCATTTCCTGGACCCTATTTGTGAAGGCAAGGATCTGTATAAGGTTTTTATGAAGATTTGGGGGTCCTCACTGGTTGCTGTGCTGTCTGCTGATCAGTATATCTCTGTCTGTGTCAGGCTTGCATTGATTTTGAATCTCTGTATTTGAGTAATTTTTAAAAGAAAATGAAAGAATGTAAGATAGAAATTGGAGAACACTGAGAATATTGAGTTGCAAGAATGCACCTCACTGGTACAGGGGGATATATTTAGTCATATGGGATAAAGTTAGCAGAGGTGTCTGACACAAAGATCTATTAGGCTGTCAAACAGTCTCCCAAGAGAAATTGTGGAATCCCTACTCTTGGCAATATTTAGCATTTGATTAGAGAAAGCACTAAAAAATGTGCTGAAAGGAGCAATCACATTTGACAGGAGTTTCTAATAGATGATCTGTTCTTTTCCATCCCTAATTTCTCTAATTGCATGCTCAAACTTGAGGGAATAACAATTTAAAGACTACCTTTAAGTATCTCAATAAGTATTAACTCCTCTTTACTGTTTTGCTCATTATTATATTCACAAATGAGAAGTCCCATTACATTCTGCATGTTTTCTTTTAATTATACCTGGCCTTTATGAATAATTCCTGTACGAGATTGTACTAATTGAGTTCACTCTTCTTACATATTTTTAAAATCCAAGAATAAAAGCCTGCAATACCTTTAATCCTTGCTGAAATGTATTTCCCAATCGGATAATATCTGTTAGAAAATTAAATATTACTGTTAAGACGATGCTGTGAGTAGGTAGTTTGGATTTTACTCCTTTACAGTACACAGGATCAAGAAGAATTTTCAGGAATAATTTTGTTCAAATGTGGTTAGCAGCAGTGCAAACATTACTGCATTCAGTTCAAGCAACACTTGTATAGTAAGCTTAATCATTGTCATAAGCAGAAAAAAAAAGACTTCATCTCTCCTGCAACTGATATCAACATTTAGTTTCTGTAGTGACTGATTTTCATAACTTTCAAACTTTAATTATTTCGNGTCTTTTAAAGAATCCTGTATGGTCTTTCATAAGGTAAGAAAAATGAATGGAAGAGTTAAAATGTTTATGTATGGACTCAAAAATTATGCAAAATGCATAAATCATATACAGAAGACAATTTCAAATTCATCGTCTGAAATTATTTTTAGAAATATTTTTCTATGAAATTAGATTCCAGAAAAATATGTGATGAACTCGAATTTAAAATTCGATTAAGCAAGAGCTGTAATTTATGAAAAAAGGCTATGGGGTATCTTCCAAATATTAGTATTTAAAGCTTCCAGCATTAAGAATGCCTGAACACTCATCTAGACCAGCTTCAGGATTAATAAATAAATAAATCTTTGTTTGCCTTGGGTTTTGAGCACTTGAAGATTTGTTAACTGTTATGTATTACTAATTCATGGAATCCTTAATGGTTAAATATATTTAAATAGAGGATAAAAGTGGATCAAAAACAATAGGATTGCACAAAGAATTAGCCTATGTATTTTCTTTTCTTAACATAAAAAATATAAGGCTGGTTTTGTGGAGCTTTTTTTTTCAATGCTGCAGTCAAATTGTATAGCTGTTAATCCTCATGACTCCTACAAGTCTTTTCTTTAAGGAATTCTGTAAATTTGGAGACATGAGCAGCTTATAAAATTTGAGGATGTATTTACTAGAGCACAGTATCTTGCATTTGGCCAAGTTGTATTTAAATAGCTTACTTCCAGCATTAATAATACATCATAGTAAAATCTGGTTTAAAATTAAATGCTGTTTAAGGTCCTGTAAAGCACCTGTGAAAGCATTTCTGCACCTTGCTAGTACCACAGCATTTACTTGAGCATTTAAAAGCTCTGAGATGGACTGTCCAGTTTTCAAGGGATGGAAAATAAAAAGTAAAATTTTTTGGATTCCCAGCCATTCAAGGTCAGGAAATATCATTTCCTAGATTATTATAGAGTTTATTTAACATATAAGACATTGTGTCTAGCAAGTCAAAACACGATGAAATGCTTTAAACCATCAATTGAAGTTACTAAACTTGGGCAGCAGAGCTGTCACTTTTTAGTAGATACTTGTAATTATTTCTGTATCTCTGATTCACTAAATCTTACTGCTCCATGAACAGAGCCAGCTCCATCTACTGCTCTCTCTCTCTCCAGCCATGGGAGCATCAGGATGCACAAGAGGTTCACCATCTGCTTTGCTGGAAATGTTGTAAGGAGGAATATTAGATATGATAAAGATATTAAAACCAGTAGTGGGTATATTGCAGCCCAGCCTCCCTTGGCAGCTGAAGGCTGCTTTCTACTCTCTTCATTTCAGTTCACAGGAAAAAGAAGTGTTTCATTTAAATGACATTTATGTGATAGAATGTCACCAGTGCAACTTGCTGCTGTAATGTGTTATCACTCAGCTGCTATGTAAAGCAGTACACGTCATCAGTAAAAATACCAATTAAAAAACCCTTTCTTAGGAATCTCAGAGTCATAGGCAAATGCAAAAATGCATCTTACTGCAGATACACAAAGAAGATAACATTGGATTATTGTTCATCTCCACTTGCTGCTTATTACTAAAATAGCTCGTTTTATTGCTGCTGGAAGAAAGATATTTCTGCAAGACATTCCTGTGGAGTGAGAACTGGGTTGTGGTTAGGATGCTGTTCCAGAGGGAGAGGCAATATGAAAATCATCACAAGTAAATGGGAGAGGAAAGGATTTCAGAGTCAATGACAGCAAAGTTAGGGGAAAGTGCAAGGGTTTAAATGGATGTAAGCAACAGTCGATTGTACAGAGCTTTGACACCTGGATTAGAAGTTTTAATGTGGCTTCATGAGCATAAAGAGAGCAAACAGAAAGATTTGGAAAAAGATGTTAAACAGATGAATGCCAGAGTATAATAATTGCCACAGCAAATTGTGTTGTACTCTAATCTTGTATATATGGAAGGAGTAAGAAAAGTCTCTTTCCTCTCAGATTTTTGTTTGTATTTTCATTCTGTTCTGATTTTCAGTACACCAAAATGTATTTTAAGTGTTATTCATTCCTTTTTCATTTAGTTGAAAAAAAAAAAAATAGGAAAGAAAAGAAATTAAGCCTGCATTTAGGAGAATACACAGCAATTTTTGGGAAGTATTTGAGATTCTGTTTTAACTGTGCCTGTTTTGGCACTGCATATCTATTGGCTTTTATGTCCTCTGCCCTATCTTTATCTGGATAGTAAACTTGTTTAGTGTCAGTCATTCTTGCTGCCCTAATTGTTCTGCATGACATTTATTTAAACCATTGAAATATGAGGACATGAATGTTCTCTGCTTTGAATTTATAAAATCTCCATGACTGTGATTATACTGAAACTTTAATAATATTTCTATGAGCATATGTAAATTTTTTCCTCTCTTTATGTTTTACCATTTATTTATGAAGGTGTTTCCCATTGCTGGTGAGAAGAGTGATCCTGTTAAGAGGTCGTATGTCTTGAGACAACATTATTGGCTTGACTATTCTGGGTTGTCTGTCTCAGCATTGTAGGCTCTACTTCATACCTTACATTTATGAAGTCCCTAACATAGAGCTCTGATTTTTCAATTGATTGGTATTCCCATTTTCATTTCAGCATTATTTTTTTTATTATATATATATATATATATATATATATATATATATGTAATCTTCAATAAACTGATAATATCTAGTTTTTAATTTTTCTGACACTGTAGGTATAGCTGAGGAATCCATGGCCAACTATAAAATCAGGCATATGTACTTATGGAATAATTTAGTCAGAATTTCAGTTTCTGAATATAAACAATTTTGAGAATCCTTGCTCAGCAACAGACTAACTTCCCAGGTACTTCAGTAAGATTCTTCTGCTCTAACTAAAAGTTTTCAACGCTAAACAATACAAAGCAATTACTGGTTTTACTTCTCTTTGTAATTGGTAGAATAAAATTGCTATTTTTCTAAATGATATAAAATTAATTCACTGAAATTTGTTCCTCTACATTTAGTTAGAGATACCCCCCACTTTAGAATCATAGAATCACAGAATGATTTGGGTTAAAAGGGACCTTAAA